>PVKE010005004.1:6619-61423 GCA_004027555.1 Craseonycteris thonglongyai | reverse complement strand
CACACACACACACACACACACACACACACACACACAAAACTGTTTATTGCAGTACCTTTTTTGTAATCATAAGAACTTGGAATCATCCTGAATATCTATCAGTAAGGTAATGGTTAAATAAATTATATAGCACCATTATGTTCGAGTTTCATGCATTTCATAATAAATTACCTAAGATAAAGTTATGTGGTAGATAATGGAAAATTCCCTAATACTTATTGTCAAAAGGAAAAACATCACAAAGCAATACGTATTTATATAATCATATTTATTTCATAATCTCACTTAAGCATATATAGAAATATTATACATGTATCTTTAAACACATTTTTAAAATAGTCTGAGAAACTATCCCAATCAGCAGTTTCCTGTGAGGTGGGAAGTGAGATGAGGAATGCAGAGGTAAATAAAAGCCTAGATGTTTTTACTCTACTGATTTAAGCTTTTTAAACATGTTTTTACAATGAACATGTGTTATTCACATATTACTTGTTTATATAAAAAAATAAATAAAAGTGAGGGACAATAATTAAATGGTTCCTTACTTATTGTATCCTATTTTTTTTCTTTTTTCTGCATCCTATTTTCTCTCTCTCATTCTCCTATCCTTGTATTGGAGGAGTTCTGACTTGCAGAATTTTCCAGTATCATTCAATGGGTTTTTATAGATAGCCCTCCATTTTTGTAATGCTTGGCAGAATCATGTTATACTTTTTAGGCCAGCAGAAGATTGACGGGTTAACATATCAGGGTCTCAGTGGGTATATTAGTTTACTAGAGCTACCATAACAAAATACCATCGAGTGGGTGATGTAAACAGCAGGAATTTAGTTTCTTGCTGTTCTGGAGGCTAGAAGTCCAAGATCAGAGTGTTGGTAAGTTTGGTTTTCTCTGAGGTCTCTCTCCTTGGCTTGTAGACACGAGTAACTATCTTCTCACTTTGTTCTTACATGGTATATTCTCTGTGTAAGCACATTCCTGGTGTTAATTTGTGTGTCCAAATTGCCTCTTCCTATAAAGAGTCAGATTGGATTAGAGCTGACCCCAACAGCCTCAGTTTAACATAATCACCTCTTTAAAACCCCTTCTCCAAATAGTCACATTCTGAGAAACTGGGAGTTAAGGCTTCAGCATATGAAATTGGGGGAGGAGTGAAACTATTCAGTCATAACGGTGGGCCTGGAGCTCAAACTTTTTTATTAAGTGCTTTTACTTGTCCACTAGAAGGAACCATAGAGACCTAGTCCTTTAAGTGCAGGTCCGTGCTCTCGAGAGAAGACCCCTGGTCACCTCCAGGCCACTCCAGAAGAGAGGGCCATGCATGGGGAAGCCAGCGTTTGGAGGTCCCTCACTCACCCGGCTATTTCTCCAAGGAAGTGGAAGAGCACACTGTGGTGCAGAGAGAACAGACCTTAGAGGGAGACCACTCGCTGTACCATGTCCCTGACTTGCTCTGACTCTAGTTTCCCATCAGTGATCGGAGGAGAGTAATACCTGCTTCAGGATCAGGTACATAATTTTCAGCCCCAGTGCAAAACGGAAACGGGGAACCCTGCCTGGGGTAGAGATGTCAGTGTCCCCAACCTGAGGGCAAATGGGCAACTCACAAGGGATTGTAAACTCTGTGTGGGAAAACAATGGGGTGACTGGATCAGGGAGGACCCCAGCTGGTCATCCTGACTAGCCAAGGTGCTGCCAGTTACCCTGTTGCCTACACTGAGCTGCCTTGGAGGAGTACACACGTGACCCTGACCCTCCCCATACTCATGCCCAGGCCCCAGCAGATACAATGGAACACATGCCTCTCTCTCCTTATCCACCCAACATGGTAGTCACCCCAGGATGAATGTGGCTTATTTTCTGTGTGCAGGGCAGAGATAGAGTAAGGGAGCCAGGCAGCGTATGCAGCTCGAGGTTGCGGGACATGGGGGGCTGAGAGCCTGTCCAGGAATGTAGGGAAGTGTGGAGGTGGCAAGATACAGGACAGCATGTGAGCTCAGGGTTCAAGTCCCAGGGCACGCTCCCTTGTCCTATTGAACTTCACCTACAAAACACAAAATCAAAGATACAATTATTGAGAACTTCAGGACAATGATTGCAGAGCATTAAATCCCAAGTAAAAGGTTCTTCCGAGTGTGGTGTCCTGTGCAAATGCACTGATCCTATGCCCATGAAGCCACTTTACTCAATGCTAAACAGCCTACGGAAAACTTGCATGGAGTCTGATACACAATGTGAGTCTAGAAAGAGTCCTCTCTCTATTTCCGTTCATTAAAAGAAGCTTGAAATCACTCTTGAATAATCCCCTGCCTTCAAAGGACTTGTGTCATTTATCAAGATGAGTTTATCAAAAGAGTCAAACGAAGGGAAATCATGTCTTCCATCTTTCAAAGCCCAGTTTACTTTCCACTTACTCCAAGAAACCCTTGCTGTTGGAATAACCATTCCATCCCCTTTGGTGGAAGTTCTCCAAGAACTTTGCTTATTTCTGTATTAAACTGTCCAACCCAGGCACGTGTCTATACAATACCTCAGAAGGCCCTGGGAGAAAAGTAAGCCTCATCTGATTGTGTGTCCTTTATAATATCCGGCACAATGAAAAGAAGTTTAGGGTTCACTGAAATTCAATGGAATTGAAATGGATTCGATTTAGTCTAAGCACTTTTCTAATTTCTGAGTTTCTCACTCTCACATTTGGTTGTACATTTTTTAAGTAACACTGAGTGATCTAAGACAAGTACAGGAAAAAGTCAAAGTTCTAAAAGGAGTTTAAACAAACTTGGGGTTTTATTTGAGATTTCAAGAAATAAGTTCTAGTCCAACACAAACATTTTTCTTATCAAATAATAATTAGCCAGATGAGTATATACATAAATTAAACTCCATAAATCTAAGGCATTCAATCCTATTTAAACAGTCAAATGGCAAGGCTTCCATTAAGTAATTATTTCAGGAAAAAGCATCTATTTCAGCACACCTGTAGTATCCTAAAAAAAAAAAATTCACACAGATTTGAATAGAATGTATCATAGAAATATAAAAGCATGTTGATTTGCCAGGATGATGAGGTTGTGCAAAAATTATTTCTTTTATTTACTCCAAATTTTTTTATACATTTACAAAATAAGCTAAAACAAAATGTTTCTAATCATACTACTACTTACTTTAGTTCTCAAGTAATTTTAAGCATACTAGTCTTAAGAGAAAAGTAAGATTTTTAACTAATCAAAATTAGTCACATTTGAAAAGAAAACACAAACAACAGAATTCCCCTACAAAATGATTTACTAATATTCTTAAAACTAATCCATCTCTAAGATTAAAGCACTTTCCTTTTAGCTTCTTAAGAGGTGTGAGATTCCTATGAACATTCACACCTTTTTATAAACACACCTTTGACATGTTATTCAAATTCCATTTATTACCCTCATGCGCCAGAAGATGGATTTTCATGCATTGCTTTCTTGGGGTTTATTTCCTGCAAAAAAAAAAGAAGAAGAAGAAGAGGAAGAAGCATAAACTACCAGTGTGGTATTCCCTAAATATGTGATTGGATCCCACATCAGGAACAATTTGGTAGAGTTCTTTCGGGAAAATTTTGTTTAGGGAGAGGCCAGTCTTTTGTAAATATTCTCTAAATAATTTATCATAGGCCAGTTGATTCTATTATTTCAGACACCAAGCTTAAAGAAGCAGAATTTTTTCTAAGCCAAAAACGTTCCTTGTACACTGAGAGTCCTTTGGCGTATGTTAGTTTGTGGTCTCTGCTTCCATGAAGTTTTGGCAAGCCTCACTTTTTAAAAAATCTCAGAAGAAACCCACATCTGGATTCAATTGATTGGATTTTAACCAGCCTCCGTTGCAATATGCAAATAATTGTGCTCCTTTGGTGTGTACTTCATGGCTGATAAAACTGAGGTGTCTTATCCTCAGAGCCCCAAATTCCCTTATTTTTTTCCTTCCTCTGATAGCAGAATCTTTCAGACACATGTCTTCATCTAGAATGCAGCTCAAATGCTTGCCAATAATGCCTAAAAATGTGAAGGCCATACTGCACCATATAAATCAAGAAAATGTGAAATTTCATTAACAAGTTTGCTTCATCGTGAGGCAGACTGACGTGTTCCAACCACTTCCATTTTTGAATGAAGACCAGCCTTAGAACATGGACACAACTCTCTTTACCTATATCTGTTTTTCTCACTTTTACACTGACCCAACCTTTCTCCAGTGACCCACTTGTCTAGAACATCAAAAACTGCTAGTTTTTGCAAATTTAGAGATCATTAATCTCTCTTTCTTTCAAGTCTTCGTTGCTATCTATATTTTGCTTCAATGATTTCCCTACTTTTTATGATCTTTTAACATGTCTAAAACATGGAGATGGTTTTAATACTTGGAAAGTGATGCAGGATACCCAGAGAAAAAAAGTAAAAAATTTGGCAAAATTTCTAGAATGCTTGATAGTATGAGTTTCCCAAAATCTGGAGCCAGCTGAGGACAGCTAATCAACATGATTATATAACCTAATTTCAGTTCTAGATGTGAAACAACATGCCTACAAAAACGTTCCCGTCGGTGGCATCTGCACTGGCTAGTCCAGAGGAGAATTCAAACTCAGATATATCATCCTATTAGTTTTGCTGACATTTATCCCCACCCCCACCCTCCAATTTCAGTTCCATGTGAATTTAACACAGGTGCAGACTCAGGCTTAACATAAGGGAGCAATTTTCTGATTCATTCGTGTAAGACCCCGAGGGAAAGAGAGAACAAGATGTACCAAGGCAATATTGTATTGTTAAAAAATTAAGTTAGCTTGTTTTTCTACTGAGGCAAGAATACCCATATCCAAATGCTTAGGTACATAAATCAAGCCCCACATGCAGTTCTCAACTTAGTCACAGTGTGGTAACACTTTTTAAAACTCCTTCTTAGGAAAATTATTGTAAAGGAATATAGATAGACAGATGATGATTTTTGTACTTTTTTTTTTAGTAGAGTTGTTCAATCTACATTATTGTTTCAATTTCATTAGGGGCAGGAATGCAATAGCAAAAAGGAGTACCCAAAGCACACCGTTCTGCAAAAGCCACTCTTTTACGGAAAGGAAATGGCATGTTGAAACACAGTTTTTATTATCATTTATAAAAATTCTTGCGTTTCATTAGTTTGGGGCTCAGTGAGTCTTTTTGCTAAACTGTACAGTTATTCAGTGCCTACAAGCAGAATAAAGGGAGAAACTAATTAGCATAGTTCTTACATCACCACTGGAAGCCCTCAGGATCCACAATGCTGTGTCTGCTCAATGCTGTTAAATATGACAAGGTCAGTAACCCTGTTTTTGTAACAATGAATACTAACAAACTCGGGCCTCACACACATTGTCATTGTTTAACAGGGTCAGCTGAGTTAACTGAGAACATTATGCATGTACAGTGCCAAGAAGACCCCTTCAACAGTCAAATATACAATGTTACCATGTTAGCATAAGTAGTGGAGCAACAGATGGCTGGCTGTGAGCAAGTCACATTTACCCAAAGATGCTGCTCCAATAGATAAGCCATAAGAAGGATTTATACCGTTGCACAGGGGACACTCCACAGGGAAATGGGAGACTAATGTTCTAGTCTGACCTCTGCCACTTCCCCACTGAAGGCTCAGTTTCTACAGCAATAGGATGAGATGTCAGATCAGATGACATCAAAAGCCCCTTCATGCCCCCAAAGCCATGATTCTAAGGCAGCTTATAGGATAAATGTATTGCTAGTGTGAATTTCAATGGAAACATAGTTTTAATATGGTGTGTTTTGTACTGAGTTTCTATTTTGACTTCTTTGGCATTTGGCAGAGAGGTAAAGAAAGCTGAATTCCAGCAAGGCCGGTTACCTCAAGGGGCATGTGAGAGAACTTAGAAGTTTGTACAAGTTAAATAAAGTGATGACTGACATGTGCTCCTTAGGCCTTGCAACATCATCAACACTATAGTACCATGTACTTATCACCTCTCTTCTGAGAAACTCTGTTTAGATTTCCAACAGGAGTCTGTGATTCTCTTTAGAACTCTAGTGAAATAAATGCTATTCAATCCATTTTTCCATGTTGAGAAATAGAGTCATTTCAATGTCAGGATAATTATAAAGCTCAACAAACCAAATTTTCATTTATATGATTAAAATTTGCTTTTTTTGTCATCACATACATATGAACAATTTATAAATATCATATCCATATTATTACAGAATAGAACTATCACAATTGCCTAGAAAGAACATCCAATAAACATGAAACAAGATTCTTTTTGTAGAAGAAGAAACAAGGAAAAAGAAAAACTATCTAATGCAAAAAAGTACTACAAAGTATTTTAGATGGCATATAAATAAGACAAAAATTATGAAGAAGTAGCATTGCTTTTACATCTATTTTAGCATAAATAGACATCTTTGAAAACAATATATTGTTGATGCAAATTGTTCTAATGTTATAGTACAAATTTCTATGTTGCATTGGTTAAACTGTGGCTTTTTAACTTTAATTTCTCATATTAAATTGTAAATGTTTGTAGGCCTTTTAAATGCTTGATGCAGTGTTATTATTCTGCAGCAAAACGTTTCTTAGATATGCAGCATTATTTTAAAATAAATCCCTCAAAATGAACAGAGTTGCTGGAGTCCCTTGAAATGTATGGCATTGAAGAATCGATGTGTATTTCTTCGGTGCAGCTCTTCAAGGAAATTTTTGACTGCTGATGCAAACGTTAGTAAGCAATGCACTTGTTTAGTTAAGACTTTTAGCCTTGACCTCTGGCTTTAAACCCTTGTCCTTTATTAATCACGTGCTTCCTGAATCAAAGAGAATATTTTTGGAGAGGGAAAATTGTTCTGGGACTGAAGGAGTGTTATATACCAAACAGACATGCCCAGATGACAAATAACCCCTGCATGATAGCCAGGGTTCATCCAGCTGGTCGGCCCCATATTTTGTGATTGATGGTGTTGATGTTCTAAATAGGCCTAAGATGTGCCAAGCGTAAGAGCCATAACAAAGTCCTTCAGATTTATACTGTAGATAGAAGGAGGAAGCGAGAAAGCATGTTCCCAGCACATGGCAATTCTAGGAATGGTGTCATGATTACAAGTAACCTTGCAGAGTTTGTCTGGTTTCTTTCGAAGTTAAACAAAAACTATTTGCTGGTCAGGAATGAATAGGGTCACATAAGGTCTGTCTGAACCTTACGATTACTAAAATGTTTCTCTGTAACTGGACACCTTCTGAAGCTAACATAGGAATCTATTGCAGGGATCAATATACTGACTTTTCCTTTGCCTTTTGAGGCTTCTGCGAAAATAAGAATGGTTCTTTGCTTTAAAAAAATGACATCATGACATATAGTGAAGCCATTAAGTGTTTGAAATTAAAAAAAACTTAAAGATTATTTAACTTAATACTACTCTCTTTACATGTAGAAAAATGGGACACTTTTTTTAATCAAGGGGAGCCATAAGAGCTCTCTGTTGTTTATTTTTTATGGCATTTATAACCAATTCTTTAAAATCAGATAATATATTAAAAAGCCAAAACTTGTTTTTGAGTTTTTCAAGAACAATGATAATGGTAGCTCTTGCTGTTTTAAAGTGACTATTAACTATAAATCATACTCATAGGAAGCTGTTATACTGTTATTTCATGAGCATTTCATTATTGAGAATTTATATCCTTATGTAGCTGTATTAATAGCAATTATTTTTGTGAACCTTCACAGGACTGGGGAAGAACCTCCTAGTAAACTAACCCCTATTTCTATTTCCTATATAGAATTGCTTCTGCTAAATTGATTCCATTGGGTGCTTTAAGAAGTAGTCCTGGGAAGCTTGTTCCTAGAATTGATATGAGCGTGTTGTTCAGGACAATTTCTATGCAGACACTTTGAGAAACTTCTTTCTAATCTTTATTTAGAAATAGTAGTGATACAATATAGTTACACTTATCATAAAGATACAGAGACACACATAACTGCAGACATTTCCTTTTTTGCATTGGCCATTCAAAAACATGGAGCCCGACTTGAAACTGATCTTTCACAGTAAAACAGGGCTTAACAGTGAATGTACTGGTTTCACATTCATTCCATTAGCTATTATTTTCTTTTCCTTATGGTTTTCTCACTAAAGGGTGTTCACTTGCTGTATTTCTGATCTTCCTTAAGGTATCCAAAAGAAGACAATTAATTTACGTTCTAGTTTCTTGTGAAAACACGCTTTTCCTCATCACCTTTCACAAACTCTAGAGAATCTCATAAATGAGAAAAGTAACAAAATATGAAGTTTGTGAAATGGACATGAGTAGTACTGTGGCTAAAATAACAGAAATTTAAGATCAAAATTGTCAACTAATCAGATTGTATGAGGCTTATATTGTCATTATTAGTGTTAGATTTCTATGTCCCAATTAAGGATGGGTTTTCCAGCCTGGAAGTCAGTTAGAGGCTGTGTGACCTAATATTTATAATACTAAAAATATTATAAATGGGTATGACTATAACTAAAAAGCTAGGTAATAAATATTGTACATAAGTGGGAAAAAATCTAATCATGGTATTATCATTACATTTTTATGACTCTTATATCAACAATGTGTGCCATACACTAGCAAAAAGTATTTAAGAGTAAATTATACTCATTTGTTATGAAATCAGGAATCAATTTGGTGATGTAATACATTTTGAAAGGCATGATTTTTTTTTTAAAGTTTATTTTATTGTTTGAGAGACAGAGAGAGGGGGGAGGGCTCAGATCAGTCTCCATAGTAGTCCATCATTAGCTGTGAAGTGGTTTCATTTCACACAGGTGGATGTGGGGCCACACAGGGTGGGAACAAAACTGGGGGCCTCCTGTAAGGGAGGCACACCCCAGTTCATATGGGTTTGCCCAGGCTGAGGCTGGGACTCAATCCCTGGACCTCGAGGTTGCAAGGCAAGCCCTAAATCTGTGGAACTATCCCTGCATCCCTAAAAGGCACAATTTTTATAGTACTGCTGAACTGCTCAGTTCTGAAAAAATATTCTGTAGATACGTGTAGAATGACCTAATTTGCCAAGATTAGTCTTTGATATGTTGAAGTTACTAATACTAATATAATAATTTAGAAAGTCTTTAAAACTGCAAGTGGTAGGACATTCAGAGGAAATATCCATAGTTCTAAGGATGAAATACTCCTTCTCACCTAAGAAATAAAGGTGAGGTTTTCCTATTGTAGTTTTATTTTTTTACTATTTTTTTAATTTATTTTACTCTTTTGACAGAGAGACAGAGACAGACAGAAGAAGGAGAGCCTAGAGCAGTCTCCATAGTTGTACGTCATCAGTTTTAGACATAGTTTCGTTCCACACAGGTGGGCGGGGGCTGTGCAGGGCAGGAACTGGCATGGGGGCTTCCAGGATGAGAGGTATACCCCCTCAAGCCAGGAGCCAAATCGGGGGGTGAGAACCAAATTGGAAATCACGCCCCAGTCAGCATATGGGTCCACACAGGCCAAGGCCAGGATTCGATCCCCGGTCCCCGGGGCTGCAAACAAGTACTTAAGATGCTGAACCATCCCAGTTTCCCTTCTATTGCAGTTTTGAAACATAAATTACAATACTCTCTGGTTTTATTTTCACTTTGGGTACATTGCTGTTATCATTATGGTTGTTTTTGTTATATTTAAAAGTTCTTTATATTTTCCCATTAGCCTTCACTGCAACTCTCCAAGCCTGGGAAATATTTAGTTTCTTATATCTAGTTAACAAATACATAAACTGAGGCACACAATTAGATTCTTTTTCATCCAGTACATAGCAAATATGAATTATAGCTAAGAATAAAATCTATGATCATTGGGGAAGCCAGGATGGCTCAGTGGGTTAAGCGCTCACTTTGCAGCCCCGGGGACTGAGGATCGAATCCCGGCTCCGGCCCGTGCGGACCCATGTGCTGAACTGGGGAGTTCCGCAGTTCAGTTCTCTCTCTGTCTCTGTATCTATCTCTCTCTCTCTCTCTCTTCCCTCTCTCTGTCAAAAACAATAATAATAATAATAATAATAAAATTAAAAAAAAAATCTATGATCACACGACTCCAGACAATTGAATTCAGGTCTTCATGACAATTGTGACCAATAATGGTCAATATACTGAGCAATGTGGGGATATAATAACAGGAATTCTGCTACAAGCTCAATTCTGACTGGAGAAATTTTGAATCTCAGATGATTTTTTTTTAAGATTTATTTTTATTGTTTTTTACAGAGACAGAGAGAAACAGAAAGAAGAGGGAGGGCCCAGAGCAATCTCCATAGTTGTACATCCTTTATTTTCAACATGGTTTCGGTCCACACAGGTGGGCAGGGGCCACACAGGGCAGGAACTGGGTCGGGGACCTCCTGCATGGGAGGCACGCCCCCGAGAGCTGTGGGCTGAACCAGGGGCCTCTCACATGGGAAGATAGCACCAATGAGAACTGAACTGGGGGCCACATCTCAGTTCAGCATATGGCTTCACATGGGCCAGGACCAGGATTCAATCCTCAGACCCTGGAGCTGCAAGTTGAGCACTCAACCTGTTGAACCATCCCGGCATCCCCCTCAGATAATTTTTAGTACAGATAAAAGTGAAAATAAAGCCCCAAGAAACTTAAATGCTCTCTTTACTAAAAAAAAAGAAAAAAAAGAAAAAAACATTCCTCCCACTGGTAAGATTGTGAGTTTAATCACAATTTGTCACAATATAACCTGTAGCTCCAACCCATATAGTACTAAGCTTTTCCTCCTCTTGTAAGAATTTAGATTGCTATAACCGGAGTGTGTCCAGTTCAGATACTTATTTTTAGCAATAGATGACTTTGTTATAAAGACAGCAAAAGTGTCTGTCCTAAAGAATGGGATCTATGCATATACTATAACATATATGCACGCATATCATATATTTACAAATAATTATTTTTCAATGCTTTACTTCAATGAGATTCTGAGCAATCCAGTGCTCCTCTCCACTGAGAAAATGGTGAAACTCCTAGCTCTGTGTGGTTATGGGGATTCTCTGGGATCAGAGTGTTCTGCTGATTTCTTTTTTATGTCAGGGCTCTTGTGACTGTTGGTGGGTTTGCTCAGTCATTGATGCTACATTTGCTACGAGTTCCCTTAAAGCGGGAATTATCTATTAATAGTATTGCTTCTTCCCAACTCCCTCAAAAAAATTCCATCCTGGGTACAAAACAGGCTGGGAATGCCTGCTCTCTATTTATTTGGTGCCTAGGTTTGCTCTGAGCACTGCTGTAACCACTTCCCTCTGTGTTCTCCCTGTGCCAAATAGAAGAGGGACTATTTTGTAACTTTGGTAGGAAATGGGGCGGGGGTGGGGGTGGGGGGGATGGGGGGTAGAACAAAACTGAAATTCCACAACTACACAACAATCCCAGGCCTCCCTACTATGATTTTAAATAAACACTAAATTATGATAATCCTCTTTAACAATTCAAATGTGCAGATAGAGAACTCATTAGTATTCCAGATTAGATTTTATTTTGCTGAAAGGTAAGTCTTTCACTCAAGTGACTTGTCAGTGGAGTGATTTCTGCTATACTAAACATCTACCCGAGTTTCACCAAGGCACCTATGAGGATACCAGTAGTTCTTAACCATTCCTTCAGGTATCATCCTCTGTTCCGGCTTTTTACTTGTTTTCACTTCCAGTTATAGTGAGTATACAAGGGCTGTCTGGAAAAAAATCCCAGCCATTGTCAATATAACGAGAATAGTTACATGCCTGGATACTTTCCAACGGCCCTCATACATTGTCTCCCTGAGCACTTGTTTCTCAGAGACTCTACTATTATTCCAAAGGGCCTAAACTTCTTTTCTGTCTGTCTGTCAAAAATGGTTAATGCATGAGTATTAACATCTCATTTTTTTTATACAGTAATTGAAAGGTTGCCTGCTGTGCACAAGACTCTGTTCTGCTAGCCCAGAACCTGACTGGACACAGCATTTGCCAACCACCTGCCGAGAGCAACAACGCACTGAGATAGAAGGTGAACTCCATCACCCAACAGGCATTTGCCAGGGTCTGATTTCTGTGATTCAGGCCTGTACCTTTTAAAGGCTCTTCATCCAACTGCAAATCTTCCCTTCACTCATCCACTTGTTTGGATTCAGAAGATAGCACTTGGCACAAAGAGACACATTCCCTAATAATGTTTTATTCTTTTCTGTCAACCACCCTCTCTTTAGTTCTCTGCATGTGGTAAGCCTACTCGAAATCCCCTGACTGGATAACCCGGAGCCCAGAGCCTCGAATCTTTGTGTACCTTTTCACCATTATCACTCCACAGAGATTTTTCTTTGTAATCTCGGTCAGCTCTATAGACTCGTTCTTTGTAATGGTCTGTATTTAATATCCTTTCTTTTCTATGTTCTCCTGTATGGGTTTCAAAACCTTTTGATTTTTAGCTTTCCTTTTGTGATTTTCTTATGGTTCCATTTTATACTTGTTTAGATACTTTCAAACTGATTGACACATCTGTCAAGATCAATTTTCTGACCTACTTTCTGCTCAGCTTCTGGGCTTCATTTTGGCAGTCCACTGTGGTTAATTCATCTTTCTTGGCTTTCTCTACAATCTAGGCTACTACAGATGATTAGTGTCGCTTTCTCAGTGTGGTTTCCTCGGCCATTATAGGCTTGAGAGCTCTTGGAAAGGTCCAAGATGTTTGCATCTGTAAATTTTAACTGCCTTAATTAATTTATATGGTTTCTTTTCTCTACAGTGAATAAACTTCTCTTGTCCTCTATGGGAACTCTCAATATCACAATGGTTTTCATGCTGTTTAATTTCATTTCTTAGCATCCTTTTTGATTAAGTTGTATTAATAAGTCAATATGCTTGGTTCCTATTTTAACCAGCCTACTCTCTATGCCTTTCTAAGATTTTAAATCATTCCCAGGATGATGTATGTATGTCTCTTTCCTCCAAAATATATTTTTTGTCGACACAAGTGCCTATTCATTCAAATAGGTAATTTAGGCTTCAACCATAAACCTAGATATTTTTCTCCTTGTATGTGTTGAAAAGCATTCAACCCTAAATGTGTAGTTTCTAACTGAACTGAAGTATGGCAGGAATTGGGTTTTTTTTTCCCTGTCTTTGGGGCACTAGAAGATCGTTGTTTTCGAATGTCTTATATTCTGTGACTTTCCTAAAGCTTAAGCTCATTACTGACTAACGAAGATCACAGGACACATCCTTATTTAACATCTTTGTGTGTGTTTATAGACGGTTATAATGTCTCATTTCAGGCTTTTTTCCCTCCTAAGTGAATATGCCCAGTACAATGCACTTTTTTCTCAGAGGCTGACTTATACAAAACCTTTATCAATTTTTTTTTTTGAGAGTTTCTCCTGAACTCTCTTCAATTTACTTGCATTCTAAAGATCTTGTTGGCACATTCTGCCACACATCCTATAGTTTGAAGAGAATGCACAGGAAGAATTTAGCACTCACTCCGCCTCTATTACTAAATCCTCTTTTTTCCGGTTGTCAAGAGCTAGTTGGACCCCTCCCACCTCACAACAGCTCCATGGAGGGTCTGGCATCTCAGGGTCTCCCTCTGCCACACCTGGTTTCCTTGAACAATGATCCCTCCTCTATACAGCCTAATATAAATCTGTATTTTTCATGAAACAAGGAAAACATATGTTCCTGGAAAGAGAACACTGCTAAAAGAAGTTACAAAAATTTTGCCACTATTAAAAGTATGGACATATAGAACAGATTAGCGGTTGCTGGGGTTAAGGAGGTGGTAAGACTGGAAGGGATGTGGGTGAGGCTACAAAAGGTTAACTGAGAGAGCCTGTGTGATGGAATGACTGTGTCCTGATTGTGTCAGTGTCAACATTCTGGTTCTATATTATACAATAGTTTCGCAAGCTGTTACCATTGGTGCAAACTAAGTAAAGGGTACACAGGATTCTTCCACATTATTTCTTAGAACTATATATAAATCTACAAATACTTTAAAATTTAATTTAAAAAATTCTGCTGTGTGAAAGTTGAGAAAATGAAAAGACAAGCTGGAGCCTGGGAGGAAATATTTGCAAAAACATATCTGTCAAAGACTTGTATCCAAAATATGTAATAAATTCTCAAAGTTCAACACTAGTAAAAAAAGTAACTCAGTTTCTTTTTTTCTTTAATGGGCAAAAGACTTGAATAGACACTTTACCCAGAGGAAACAGAAATAATACATAAATAAGCACATGAAAAGGCATTCAGCATCATTAGTCATTTTAATAGGTACATAGGAAAATACAAATTAGGGAATTAGGAGGATGTAAATGTAAACCGTGATGAAATACTACTATGCACATATTGGAATGGCTAAAATAAAAATTAATAACAGCAAATGTTGACAAGGATGTAATGCAATTGGACCTTTTATACCTGGCTAGTGGGAATACAACATGGGATAGCCAGCCCTTCTAGAAAATAGACTGGCAGTTTCTTATGAAGTTAAACATACAATTACATTGAGACCCAACATTTTTAATGTTGAGCCTTTATCCCAGAGAAATAAAAATGCATGTTCACTCAAAAACCTGTGCACTCATTTTTAGCAGCAGTATTCAAAATCATGCTGAACTAAAAAACAACCCCCTGTCCTTTACCAGGTGAATAGATAAACAGGTTGTGGAAGAACCACATAATGAAATACTACTCTTTAATAAAAAGGAACCAACTATTGACATAAGCAACAATTTGGGTGACTCCCAAAGATATTGTACTAAGTGAAAGGAGCCAGTCTCAAAATGTCACATATTCTATCACTCCATTTATATGACCTTCTTGAAAATACCAAATGGGAAGCTGCAACGGCTCAATGGAGTTAAATGCTTGCTTTGTAGCCCTGGGGACTGAGGATCAAATCCCGCCCCTGCCCGTGTGGGCCCATATGCTGAACTGTGGTGTGTTTCCCATGCCCTGTGCAGCCCTCTCCCGCCTGTGTGGAACAAAACCATGTCGAAAGCTGATGATGTGCAACTATGGAAACTGCTCTGGGCCCTCTCCCTTCTCTCTGTCTCTCTCTATCTCTGTCAAAAACAATTAAATAAATCTTAAAAAAAAAAAAAAAAAGAAGGAAAATACCAAACAAAAGTGACAGAGGACAAAGTGTCTAACAGGTCAGGGTGAGAAAGCTTGGGGAATTTGGAGAACTGTTCTACAGTCTGCCTATGGTGGAGGCCATTTAAATCTATACACTTGTTAATAATCTTAGATATGTGTACCAAAAAGACACAACTTTATTCCATGATAAATTGTTTAAAATGAAAAATATGAAAAAAAAAGTATACACTTTCTATCCTCATCAGCACCCACTGCCACCTTGATCCTGGTTACCACCATCTACCTCATCTGTGGTATTACAAAAGCCTTCTAATTGGTCTCCCTGCTTCCTTTTTTCCACCACCATTCTATTCTCTACAAAAAGTGATCCTTTTCAAACAGAAGTCAAATAGGTCACTACTCTGCCCGAAAGTCTTTACTGGCTTCCCATTTCTCTCAGAATAAAAACTGAAGTTAGTTTCAAGATGGTCTAGAACAGGGGTGTCAAACTGGCGACCCATGGGCTGCATGCGGCCCCCAAGGTAATTTTTTGTGGCCCACGATGCTCTGAAATAAAATGAAAATAGAAAAATTTGTTATGAAGAAAATAGCGCTTAGGGGAGATCGAGGCAATACTGTACACACAATTCCCTCATTAACCCTTTAACTACTGAAGACGAGTATACACATGGCCCAGTGCCTTTCCTGGGGGCCTGTGGGCATGTATAAATGCACTGACTCAGTTCCGGTGACGTTTGTAAATGTGATGTGGCCCGCGTGAATCTTGCCTGCTGCACCAAATGGCCCATGTTTTCATTGAGTTTGACACCCCTGGTCTAGAACAAGCTGGTCTGATCTGTAGTCTGCAGGCAGCATGCGGTTCAGGATGGTTTTAATGAGGCCCAACACAAATTCATAAACTTCCTAAAACATTATGAGTTTTTTTGCTCTTTTCTTTTTTTTTTAGCTCATCAGCTATTGTTAGTGTTAGAGTATTTTATGCGAGGCCCAAGATAATTCTTCTAGTGTGGCCTAGGGAAGCCCAAAGGTCAGCTGCCGCTGGCCTAGAACGTTGTCAGGCCCCCCAGCCCAGAAACCTCTCTGACCTCTTCCGAATCCTCCTCACTCACTGTGCTCCACCTGCACTAACTTTCTTGCTGCTCCTTCAGTATGCCAGGCCTTTGCACTGGTGGTCCCTCTGCCTGGAATATCCTTCCTCCAAATAATTAAATCACCTCGCCAAACCCTTTGTTAAAATGTTATCTTCTGTGTGGGACCTACCCTGACCACCGTATTTAAAACATCACTCCTTGAATTCCTCTCTTGCATTACAGCTTAATATTTATCCACATACTTATCATCTGCTAACATACTGTATTATTTGCTATGTTTTACATTCATTTCTGTCACCCCTCAACACACACACACACGTAAGGTCTATGAGAGATAAATTTTTGCCTGTTTTGCTCTCTAATGTATTATCTTTCATGACAGACACATGAAAAATTCTCAAAAATATTTGTGTAAGGAAGAAAGTGATGGAGGGAGGGAAAGGGGAGTGGAAGGAGAGAAAAGGTTAAATTGTCATCAGCCAGGGGGAGGAGGGGAGGACAAGGAGGACGTTGCTGGGAGAGCTGGTGAGTCTGCAAAGGCCAGTATCCTAGAGCCATATGTCAGAGGCAAAGGCGCAGAGTGAAGGGGCAGTACGGAGGCAAGAGTGAGAAACAAGGATCAGCCTACATGCCACGCTAAAGAATTTGGTATTTATCCTTAGATAAAAAATGTCTACATGGCTGATAAACATGATCCATTTGTGTTTCATAAAGATCACTCAGTCCCAGTATGGAGAGTAAGATAAGAGCAGTGAGCTAGTTAGGAGACTCATTGTAATCTAGTAACTGGTCATCTAGGCAGAAGTGATGATGACCTGAACTAAGACTGCGGCAAAATTGGCCACACAAAAGGGCACATTTCAGCAACACTTAGCAGGCTCAGTTGGGCTTCTGTTAAATGTGAAAAGGGTAAGAAATCAAGGATGCCCCCCACACCCTGCCCACCCTCCAGATTCTTCCTTTCACCCCCAGGAAGCATCGCACACGTGAAAGGCTTTGATGGAAGCGGATGAGTCCAAAAGCAAACGACTTAGACTGTCATGAACACACCACTTTTTTATTTCTCAGTGCCTTCAGCGGTTGGGATTGGTATGTCCAGAACATCCTTCCTACTCATTTTGCTCTTGCCCACTTCTTTACGTTTCAGGTCACAGACAGACTCAGCTTACAGATATTATAAAAAATACATTCAAAGAACTTGGTAACTTATCAGAAAAGGCAAAGTGTAGGAACTGATAATGCAGTTATAAGACAGTGTGTGGAGATGGGGACTGATCTCACTTAAAAAAACAGGCACATTCCCTAGCAGCAGGAGATTGCTGTTATTGTAATGGAAGTGGTCCACAAGGCTCATCCTGTTTAATGAGTTTACACAGAACTCACTGAGGTTATAAAAATAAAAATATTAGCTTTGCATTGTCAATGCCAAATGTAAATACAGTGATTCTATGTGTCCCCTCGATACTTGGTCTTGAGAAAAATTTTCAACCCACTCTGGCCTCTGACTTCTTGTCAAAAAGACAAAATTACCTCTCAGGATTATTCCAGTTTCAAAAATCTGAGATCTTTCTTTTCTTTCTCTGTGAAGCAATTTAAGAAAACATTGTGCATATTTTACAGATAGAAAACCAAGACTCAGAGAGAAAAAGACTTTCCCTTGGACAGACCTGAACAAGAGCCAACCTCTCTGTACCCCGATACCTGCTCCCATGGGCTGACCACCATCTAACTATTGCCACATTAAAAAGCAATCATGGTTTTAAAACTATGAGAATAACTTAATTTTACTTTTTTTTTTTAAATTTTGCCAACACAAAGTGGGTTTTTGGGGTGCAAGGGCTATTGCAAAATAGTGAAAAGTGTGTTTTATAATACAAAACAATGATGTGGAATTAATTACTGTAACAATTCAGACTCTTTTTTAAGAAACAAAAAAGTAATTTGGTGCTTTTATAGATATTTATGTGAAAGACATCTATAAAAAGATTGTATAAGAATACTGCACATGAAACAATGTTATAGGGTAGTATTGGGTTATAAAGTGCAATTGCTATTTTTTAAATATATGAGTTTTACATGTTGTTTTAAAAACTTAAACTGGAGAAGCCAGGATGGCTCAGAAGGTTAAGCGCTTGCTTTGAAGCCCCAGGAACTGCAGATCGAATCCCGGCCCTGGCCTGTGTGGCCCTATATGCTGAACTGGAGTGTGCTTCCCACGCAGGAGGCCCCCGGTTCCCGCTGGGATGAGCTTCCCATGTGGGAGGCCCCCATTTGGCCCCTGGCTAGAGGGGACATGCCTCCCATTTGGGAGGCCCCAGGCCAGGTTCCCGCCCACCTGTGTGGATCTAAACCATGTCAAAACTGGTGACATACAACTATGGAGACTACTCTGGGCCCTCCCCCTTCTCTTCATCTCTCTCTTTCTGTCTCTTTAAAAAACAATAAAAGAAATCTTTTTTAAAATAATAAAATAAAAAAATAAAAACATAGAAAAACTTAAACCTGATTTTAAAATATTATAATAAAAATCAATAATGACAGAAACCAAACCATAGATCCAGAAAGATTGGAGATTACTATGTAGGCTAATACCCAAAATTCTACACTTAGGAATATCATACTTAAACTGCAGAGAATCAAAGACAAAAATAAAACATTAAGGGAAATCCAAGGAGGAAAAAACACCTTATATAAAGATAGGAACAAGGATAAGAAATTCATCAGACTTCCCTTCAGAAACCATGCAAGCTGGAAAGAATAAAACTACCAACCTAGAATTCTGTATCCAGCAAACTAATCCTTCAAAACTGGGGGCGGGGGGGGGGGGCTGTATAGACTTTCACAGAAAAACAAAAATTGAAGGGATTTGTCCTCATTCAAATTGCCTGGTGAGAAAAGACAAGATATTCTACAGAGAGAAGCAAAATGATACAGGTCAGAAATTCAGATTTACCTAAAGAAAGGAAGAGTATTAGAGAAGGAATCAATGAAGGGGCTTCTTGGTTCCCTCTTCTGAGGTACTGGAGTTATGCCCAGATCCCAAATCCCCCTACTCTCCACCGGAAATAGACACAATGGATTGCTGGCTTAAAAAGAAAGGCGATAACTTGCTTTCTTGACCCACAGCTGCAACCCCTGTATTTAAAAAATATAGAAATGGACATAGCAAGCTCTCTGGCTCATGGGCAGGAGGAATCTACTGCAAAAGAAACTGGGGAAACCTGTAAATGAGAAACAAAAATATGATACAAGCTATCTTATCAGCTTTATAGATGTTAGTAATGTACCTTATTGTATCTTACACAAATATGGAACATTGTCATATAGTGTCATGATGCCACTTAAGTTATGGCATCATCTGGAGGCTAATCATTCAGAGTTGAAACAGAAAGAATTAAATGTAGACTTAATGAGTTCTTTAAAAGCCAAAAATTATTATTATTTTTTAAACTAGAAACGAAAAGCCTCCTATAGGTTTTAATTTCTAAGAAGATAAATATCAATTGCTATGACCTACATAAACAGAAAGCTCTTTGGGAGCATTTTTTAAAGAGTAAAGTGTTCTTGAATCTAAAAAGAAAATCAGTGTGTTTTATCTCTAGTGGTGATAGATCCATTTCTTGCTATTACCTTATAAAGGGCCATTTTTACAGCATTCCAAGCACCTCTATAAGTCCCTGGTGAGGCCTAGGTCATTGGTTCTTCTAACTCTGACTGCTGGTTCTCTTGGTGACCTGAAGGACTTTGACCACAATTAGCTTTTTCCTCTATTTTTTTTTTTTTCATTTTCGTCTACGTTGGTTTTTTTCTCTCTTCCTTTTCTCTTTTCTCATTTTCACCCTTTTTATTTAAAATACTTTATTGAAGTGTGATTGACATACAAAAAAACTGTATATATTTCATGTATGCAACTTGATAAATTTGGATATAAGAATATACCTGCAGGAGAAGAAAATTATACACAGAACTTAATTACATCTACATAAATTGTTGCAGAACTAATAGTGTGATAGATCAAGATACCTTTTCTATCAAATCCAAAGTCATAACTACTGTGCTCCTACATTTCAATTGAAATGTGCTTCCCATTTTGGTGCTCTTCCAATTGCATTTCCTATGTCCCCAAGGTCTCAGTCATACCTTCTCTTCTGTTCACTCTTTTATTTCTTGTAGATTGTCCTCTTGGGGTCATTACTCCTCATTTTACAAACTGGACAAGTTGCTTTTAAATCCTCTGCACAGTTATCATTCTAGAATAAGATTTTACTGTTCTCATAGATTGTATTACTTGTTCCTGAACCCTTAATCAGTTATTACCTCAAAACACTGTGTAATCATAATGCTGAATAGCAAGCTATTCTGAAATCTCAGTAGCGACAACAAACAGTTACTTTTCTCACTCTGCTGTAGACGGTGGGTTGAATTTAAGCCTGTTTCATTACATGATGCCAGCAGCTCTGGGTATGCTTTGTTCATGAAAGATGGCGGGAGAGAGTGAGAGACCATGGCAAGCCAAATAAACATATTTAAAGCCTCTGTTCATGTTGCATCTTCTAAAGTTCCACTAGTCAAAGCAAATTAAATGGTCAACGGCAACATCAAAGGAGTAGGGAAACGCAGTCCACCCACTCTAGTGGGAGGCAGTGCAGAGTTACCTGGCAAAGGTGTGTGTATACACTGATGACAGGGAAGAGGTGTACAGTAGGAAGCAGTAGTCCAATCTACCATAAGAATCTGTGCTTACTTATTACTCCCTTGTTTTGGTAAAAACATCCTCTAGTAATTTCCAAAAAAAGGGTGTGTGGTAGGTGAACTTGGTGAATGGCACCTGCCTGAAATGTCTTTATTGTGCCCTCATACCTGATAAGTAGAGGACCTTCAGAGCCTTGCTCCTTTATCTCCCAGTAACCAGTGTTGCTGATAAGCTTCTTTCCAGGCTGCTTCTTGTTCTTTTGTAAGTTCCCCTTTCTGTCTCCTTTCATATTCCCTTTATCCCTGATGTTCTAAAATGCCCTGATGAGACAGGTACAGGTAATTTTTCTTTTATTGTGCCAAACTGGAAGCCTTCTTCAACTGATAAACTTTCCATAAATCTTTCCGTTTTGTTACACTGTTCATTCCTGACCTCCTTTGTATCCACAGTTAGTAACTATAACATAGTATAGGCTGCTACTTTCTCCAATTTGCTTCATCACTTTTCTATATTCCAGAAATTTCTTGAGTTCCCTCGTCCACTGATGATCTTTGTCACAATCTCTTCACATTATAGAGTTATAAACTTAAAACACCTTTTTTTCTGCTATGAGTTTGTTGGTATCTCAGGAGGAAGGAAGAGGTAGTTAAATGGTGTATCTGCGTCATCATATTGATCCACTAGTTTCAATATTTTATTTTGCTGGACACATTTTACATTTAAATGTAGACTATTTAAACTATTTGTAAAATGGATGGCTATACCAGAGAGTATAAAACCTTTTAAAGACTATCTAAATAACCTGGTTATATTAGCATCAAGATTTTCAAAGGCGGGGACGCCAGGATAGCTCAGCAGGTTGAGCGCTTGCCTTGCAACCTCAGGTCTGGGGATTGAATCCTGGCCCCCGCCCGTGCAAACCCACATGCTGAAATGTGATGCTACTAGTAACCACTAGAATTGTGGTGAAGGTTCTTGCCTCCCATTCAGGAGGCTCCCAGTTAGGTTCCTGTCCTATGTGGCCCCACATCCACCTGTATGGAATAAAACTATGTCACAAGTAATGATGTACAACTATGGAGACTGCTCTGGGCCCTCCCTCTTCTCTCTCTCTCTCTCTCTCTCTCTCTCTCTCTCTCTGTCTGTCTGTCTCTTTCTCTCTCACCTTATCTAACACAATAAATTAGAAACATTTTTTTCAAAGGAAATTAGTTTAAATGTGATAATTTACTTTACAGAAGAATTTCACACATTACCAAAGATAGCCAATTTCTCTAAGATATCACTGTCCAATAGAATCTTTGGCACTAATGAAAACATTGTTTGTCTGCACTGTTCAGTACAGTTGCCACTATCCTCATGTAGCTATTTAACACTTAAAATGTGGCTCATGCTGCTGAGAAACTGAATCTTTAATTTAATTTAATTTTCATTGATTTAAACTTAAATAGCCACACGTGGCTAGCAGCTACTTTATTTGACAGTGCTGCATAAATCTAGAATCTGATTAAATTTCTCAAATTAGAATTATGTTTTTAGGCATAGCTCACTTATGTAAAGAAACGTATACCTGAAAAGGATAGATATATGAAATCTAACTAGATCTATGGGCAAATAAAGTTATGTTTGTGGTTTATACCAGGGAATATACTCATTCACTCCATAAATATTTCAAGGGCCTGTGCCATGTGTAAAACTCTATGCCAGGTACTAGGGTTACAAAATGCAGGCACACAAGTCACCCGCCTTCAAGGATCTTCCAGTTCACTGAGGAACCAGACATATACACCAACCAGTAAACTCAGTCAGAAGATTGCCTTGCATACCTTAGCTGGGGAGTGAGGAAAGTGTGTTTGATTATCCAGGACACTCAGTAAGCCCTGATGCAGGAAGTTGCATCTGAGTCCTGACTCAGAGCTGAGTAAGACTTTCCCAGGAGATTCATTTGTAGGCTACCTCAAGCAGAGAAAGAACAGCAAGTTGCAGAAAGGGGAGCCACTCAATACTGCTGGAACCTAGAGTGCGATATGGTAGGGAAGACCAGGAGATGAGGGAGGCCAGTGAGGCAGGCGAGGCAGATGGCTGCATTGTGAGAAGAGCAAGCCCACTCCCAGTGAGTGGAGATAAAGTCTCATCCTGACATAGTTTAGGCTCTTGGAAGAATAGTGAACTTACTCTATATATGTGCCTACCCAAACCTCCCCATTCACTTGACCAACAAATATTTTTTTCATGTTCTGCTAAATCTTTTTTACAGTGATAGATGGCTTTAAGAACTTTTTTAAGTAGATAGTGAAACTGTACATTTTAACAGAGCATCCACCGAAACAAAAAAAAAATCCCTAATTAAGGGACTGCCACCTAAACATATTTAAGACAATGGTGGCATTGTACACTACAGGCTTTTGCTGATCCAGACAACACAGAATTTAATTCCAACATGCAACTACAGATTAACAGAAGTCATTCCAATTGCCCTTGAACTTCCCTATAAATCACAATGTACTGTGCTAATTACTTATGGACAGGCATAATCATGTTATCTACTTTTCAAGTTTGCTATTTTGATTTATTTCCCTTAAAACTGTGGAGGCTGGAGAAATTTTGACACTTACAAAATACGTTTTTCTAAATTTTTACCTGGGAATTTGAGATCATACCAGCTGCAGACTAATTCCTCTACAAAATGGTAATTTGGGGAATCAGTGTTCTAGGGAGAGGCAGGGTATAGAAATGAGATCTGACTCAAGATTTTTATATTATTTAAATTTCTCTGAATCAAGACATGACAAAGTACCTCTTATTTCTAAGTTCTCTAAACATACACACACAGGGAGGGAGAAAGAAAGGGGGAAAGGAAGGAAGGAGGGAAGAAGAAAAGGGGAGAGAGAGAAAAAAAAATCACTAAAATACTCTCAATTAGAGTCAGTGAAAATAAAGTCCTGGGTTAACACAGTGAGCTTTAAAAAATAATAAAAAACACTTACCAAGATGTCATGACCCTATCGTATTGTTCAGTTCAGCTTTTCCATTCTAAATCCCTATTTTCTGTTTATAACTTACTCTAACATGTTCCTTTTGACCTCTGGGGCTGATATTTCTCTTGCCCTGTCTCAATCCAAAGGCAAACTTATTTGCAATTTGACCTAAATCTCTTCAGTTATTTCAGTTACTTGAGTTTGAAGAAAATACCTGCTTTGTGCCTTCAGAAATTGTTCAGATTTTTTTCCATGTTCAAATAGCTTAGAAATGACTTTGTTTTGAAGCTGTAGAATTGGCATGGCTGGACTGAAAGTCCAATTCAAAAGGACTTGGTTAAGAAATGTGGATTGAAGAACCCAGAGTGACGAGACCCCATGTAATCACATGGAGACCAGTGCGCATACCATGTATCACCAGCCATCTTGCACATGCATGTGGCAATTGTCACAAGCTGAATGTGAGTGACTCAAAGAAAAATCCAAATCTACCCTCTAAAAATCAATGGAAAGCACACATCCTACTTTTAAAGGTTTGAAATCATAAGAAAACAGTCCCAATCCCCAAGCCCACACAGGGCAAATTCATGTACAAGGAATATGCGTGCGATTGCCACTAGAACTTGGAGAATATGATGCAAAGTACACAACCGGTATTTGAATCCTCTGGAGTCTAGCTGAGGTTTTCTTCTGACTTTTTTTTTGATTCCAGGTTGGGCCTCTATTTTTGCTTCATCATTCTCTCTACAAAATAGAAGATGACCTGATACACGTGAGTCTGCTGAAAACAGTTACCTCTATCATCTAGGTTTCTCGAGAGCCTTTATCGCACTAATTACTTGATTTCACACTTTCTGGAAGCCAGGCTCTATGCTAATGCTATGGATATAGATATTGATAAGGCAAAGATACTCCCTCCGGAAATTTCCTGAATAGGGAAAGCAGACCATTTGAGTCTGTTGCTTTGAACACAAGAAAGATTAAGAGAGACAGACAAGTAGACAAATAGAGAGTAGACAAAACACAGATCTAGACATAAATTTATAAACTTTCAAAAAGAAATAATTTTTAAATTCTACATAATCACCATCAACCCCTCCTCACCCCCAGTCAGATCCAAGCCCTCCCAAATAAACATACAATCTAAAGACAATCATTGGGGGGCAAGGAAGATGATAAAAAGCTTTCACAGAATAAAAGAAAGAAAGGAAGGAAGGAAGGAAGGAAAGAAAATCAGTGTGCTAGCTAAACAAATTTTTTTTTATTATTATTTATATTTATATTTTTGATTTATTTATTTAGAGAGAAAGAGAGAGACAGAAGGACAGAGGGCCCAGAGCAGTCTGTACACTTGCACATTAGTTGTGACACGGTTTCATTCTACACAGATGGATATGGGACTGCTCGGGGCAGGAGCCAGAGAGCCTCCTGCATGAGAGGTGAGAACCTTCCCTGCTGAGCCATCCCAGAAATCACCAGTTGTGCCACAGTTCAGCATATGAAGCTGCATGTTCCAGGCTCAGAATCGAACCCTGGACCTTGTGACTGCAAGACAATCCCAACAAATGTTTGTTGTTTTTTTAGAGCAGGTCCCTTAGTGACTAACTCATTCTATTTCCATCCAGGTTGTCACCTACAAGCTTCTCCTACTCAGGAATTCTGGAGCTCTCAAAAAAAGGTAATTATAGTAAAGATAATTATAGATAATTATAATAAAGAATATGCTAGTTCCTTTACCTGAAAATAAACTCTTTGTCCTCCAAAATTCTGAATTACTTTTGCCTGTTTCTCCTAGAATAAATGTTACTTTCCCTATATTCTAAATAATTAATATAAAATTTTTCACCTTTTTAAAATCATCTTATATTCAATGAGACATTTACTTTAAGGTTTCTTTTTGCCCAAGAATTTTTTTTTTAATATATTTTTTATTTATTTATTTATTTTGACAGAGAGAGAGAGAGAGAGAGAGAGAGAGAGAGAGAGATACAGAGACAGAGAGAGAACTGAACTGGGGGAGCTCCCAGTTCAGCACATGGGTCTGCACGGGCCGGGGCCGGGATTTGATCCTCGGTCCCCGGTGCTGCAAAGTGAGCGCCCAACCCACTGAGCCATCCCGGCTTCCCCAAGAATATTATTAAATTAATAGTGCATCTTGTGCTGATTCATTCATTCAGCAAGCACTTACTATGTGCCAGGCTCTATGCTAGACACTTGGGCCATGTCTCACAGTCCTTGAAAATATGTATCTTGTGACAATTTCAGAATTTATCAAACACTAGGCAAATTCAAAGCAGCTGAAGAAAACGACTGCTGAAATCTGAATTCCCAATCTCTTGACTTCTTGATTTGGATTTTTTTATGTGCATATTAAAGTGACTTTTTAAAAATGTACAATAATGTCATTCTAACAAAGTGAGGTTGTAGAGCTGAGACACAATGAACACATTACAGTGTGTGCTATGGTAATGTGGAGTGGCTATCCACAGATGGTATTGATTTTCATTTCCTGTGAAACTGAATCAACATGTTGTGGCTAATGTTTATGTAATTTAATGTATTGAATAAAATGTACCATTGCTCTTTACTAGGGGATAAAAGATCTTACTTGACTGTGGTGTCCTTGTGTTCTAAAACCACAAGAGACATAGTTAACAATTCTCAGTTATGAATAATCATCTATGAAATCTTCTCTGTTTTTTAAGAAAACATAGTTTTTCTTTGATTAGCTCATTTGTGTTTTTATATCATAGTAAAGACAAGCATTAATAGAATTTTTTATCATAGACTAATGAATTTTGCAGATAAAGTTTCATTCTGATGTCAACACCGTAAGATGTCCACAAAGGGCCTGGAAGAATACATGGTGAGAATCAACCAGCTAAGGCATCAGGACCAAATGAGATGTTCTCCCCAGAGCCCATGGAAGGGAAGACTAAGAGAGGGCCTTCCCTTCCAATGCCTCCACCACCTCTAGTTTGTCCACCTCCTTCCTCGGTGATGAGGGTTCTCATCTGACTCTCTGACTATCTGAAGCACCTCACTGCAGCCTCTCCTAATACTAGTCTTTGATTCAGTCTCCTCATTTATTTAAAAGGAGACAATTATGTCTACCACACCAATCTCATAGGGTTTATGTGGGGAATCAGATTAGAAAACTGAGGTGAGAACACTCATAAAATTGTACAGTACAAATATACACCATGCTTTAAGTGATACTATTGTTTTTCTCATAACTACATAGCATTTGGAGCAGGATGCTCCAAAATTGCCTGCCTCATGACCATTCAAACTGCCATTCTTTTCCATTTGATTAGTCAGTGATTCAATTACTTGGCTGTAGAACCTTACAGTAATGTGTGAGTAAAAATACATCAGGGTTGATAATCAAGGAAAGTGATTTTTGCACAAGTATATTAGTCTGCTGCCCATTTTGCCATTATCAAACAGTGGTTAACAAACCTCTCAATTTCTTCCCCAGATCTCCCCAGGTTCCCTTGGAATTTTGTGCTTCAGAACTGGGAGAAGAGGGAAGACTGAAAGGGTGAGAGGCTCTTAGTCTGACTGCAGAGTGAGTTCAAGGACAGTTTGTGGTGGGGGAAGTCAAGTAACTGAGTGAATGTGAGCAAAAGGGAGGTATTAGAAGTGTTGCTAACAGCTACATGTCCTCTTCAAGGGGCTTATTAAATATAAGTAAAGAAACTAAGTATACTGGATTCTTTCAAATTTCCAGGCTTTGGCTACTACATTGCTATAAGACTGGACTACATGGATCACAGCTTTATATCAAAGTTTATTTAACACTAAATTAATGCCAGATAATACATTAATCCCTTTTCATGCATTATTCTATTTAATGTTTACTCTGACCCTGTAAAACATACTACTGAACCTACTTTTATATGTGAGGAAACGTAGGCTTTAAGAAGTGAAATAACCTGCCATGGTAACATAGCTGGTAAGTTTCAAAGCCTAGACTTGAATTTCAGACAATGACCTCTCAATCACTCACTGTACAATTTCATGCAAACCAGTTCCTGTTGGTAGATTGTATAAGAGAAAGGACTTTGATCAGCTATGATGACAGATAAGAAGGAAGAGAAGTGGAGCCTTTAGTTTCTCTTCTTTAATCAGTTTTTTTCATCAAGTTCAGAAAAGCAGAGTTGCAACAGCCCTCATTTCTATAAGGTTAGCAACAACATTGCTATTTATTGTTAAAGCAACTGAATAATGCTGCACCCAATGGTGCACACAAATAGCTTTTGAAATAACATTCAAAAAGAATGCAAAAGCCAATACCTACACTACCTACAAGCAAAAAAGGAAGCTACCTGCATGAAATTAGGTTACCTGACCATACTTAAAACAGGGGTTGTCCTTGTTAGAGATATTTACAAATGACAGACTAAATTCATGGCTAACTCCAAACTTATTTGTTAAAGTCAATCATATCTACTACCACATCTAGATGTTTCTCCTTTAAATACAATGGAAATTAATTCTTTTTAAATTTGTAATCAAAGACATTAACATAGAGAATGATGTGTAAACTACAAACAAATTAGCAGATATTATACTTACCTGGTTTATATATGTCTATTGGCTTTGAATTCCTAACAATATGCAGTACACTGGCTTACTTTCATAGGTGACTATTGAATTAAGGAATGAACATGCACAGCTAGCAGACTGCAATATATGTATAATTCTTTAGTGAAAGTATGACTCTTAGTTAACTACTAACACCTCCATGCAAAGGACAGCTAACTTCTTTTAGCCCTCTGTGGCTGAGCTCAACATCTCAGGGAGAACACTGAGCTCCTTTTATAGAACTCTTGAATTCCATAGTTGTCCTTACATAATAAGACATTATTTGCTAATAGTGTATTAATAAGCAGCTTCTTAAACACCCATCAAAATTACAACTAAACTACGTAACAACCATCATTGAGAATCTTCTGATGTCTAGCTGAACCAAAGCCTTATACTAAGGACATACAGAAGAAGCTACTTTGAGATAAGCAAGAGGGGCAGAGATGTGGAGCAGGCAAGTCCCACATCTGTGTGTGACCATTAACTATCAGGAGAGATATCTTAACCATGGAGGTCTCCCACAGAGGAGTGAGGGGTCCCAGCCCCACACTAGGCTCCCCAGTCCAAGTTTTCAGTGCCAGAGAGAGAAGTCCCCATAACTTCTGGCTGTGAAAACCAGAAGAACTAGTGGCTGAGTAAGTGGGAGGGTGGCTGCAATTTCAGGCACTATTCTTAAAGGGCCCATGCATGGACTTACTTGTGGGCAGATTCACTTGCTGTGAACTCCAGTGCTGGGGTAACACCTCAAAGGCAACAGGGACATAGGGGGAGGAACTGAATTACGTAGCTTCAGGGTGAGGGCTGAAGGGGCAGCTTTCACCTGGAGGGAGTAATCTGGCAGGTCATTGTTTCTTTGTTGATCCCACCTACCTTCTGGCATGCAGACACAGTGGCTGTCATATCTGATTCTCCAGCAAATTGACTAACACCATTCATTTACCCTATATCCCTGAGATCCTGTCCCACCCAACTTTCAGATCCACCCAAGCTACTTACAGTGGCTTTTCCTTATAAACAGCTTACATTGGCTCATGCTGCAAATATTCTTAAAATCTCTCAAAAATTCACAAACCCCATACAAGCATCATCCGGCTTCAGTGTGTTCTATACCTCTGGTTGAACAGCCCTAAGCCCAACACTAGTGACAGCCAGCCTTGGTATGAAGCTTGGCCTCTGGAGACACCTGAAAGCCCAGAATGAGCAGTGACCATATTCAGATTGCTTTGTGACTCATGCCAGGTGGACCTGAGCAGGGCACAGGCTGTGGCTGAACTTGGCCTGTAGTGGGGCCCCTCCTAGGAGGCCCCAGGGCTGGTACACTGAGTATCCAGCTTAAGACCCTGCCAGAGCATCACCCAGCTGCCTCCAAGGACAACACATCCAGAGGGCAGACTGGGCAGGCACCAGAACCCTGCTAAAGTGAATCCTGCTATGTAGGGTCAGTCCCTGCACACACTGTAGTCACAACCAGTCCTCACAGTCATTCAAGAAGCACTCTTTCCCATTGATATGCAAACAACAACAAAGGCTCAAGTACGACAGGAGGGCACAAACCACCCACACAAAGGACACACCTAAAATGTCCAGCTCAGGTGACCAGAAAGATTGCACCACTAAGTTCCTCAGTACACCTACTACATTAGATAACTTTATTAAGACTGGGAGATATAGCAGCCCTACCTAAATACATAAACAAACATAGGGAGGCAACCAAAATGGGGAGAGAAAAACATGTCCCAAATAAAAGACACCAAAGCTCCAGAAAAAGAACTAAACAAAATGGAGACAAACAATCTACCAGACTCAGAGTTTCAAACACCGGTTATAAGGATGATCAATGATCTCAAGAAAAACTTCAACAAAGAGATCGGAAACATAAAAAGGGAGACAGAAAACATAAAAAAGAACCAGCTAGAAATGAAGACTACAATGATGGAAATGAAGAATACATTAGAGGAAAACAACAGTAGATTGGATGAAGCAGAAGATTAAATCAGCAATTTAGAAAATAGGAGAAAACAGCAAACAGAAAAATGAGGAGTGTTTAAGGGGCATCTGAGACAACATCAAACTTACCAACATTTGCAGCAAAGAGAGAGAACAATTGATTGAAATAATGATAGAAAACTTCCCTAACCTGGTGAAGGAAATACTTACACAAGCCCAGTAAGTGCAGAGAGTTCCAAACAAGATGAACCCAAAGAGGCCCAAACCAAGACACATCATAATTAATATGCCAAAGGGTAAAGAGAGAATCTTAAACACAGCAAGAGAAGCAGTTAGGTACTTACAAGGGAGCTCCCAGAAGACTGTCAGTTGATTTCTCAACAGAAACTTTCTAAACCAGAGGGATTAGCACAAAATATTTAACGTGATGGAAAGCAAAGACCTACAACCAAGAGTACTCTACTCAGCCAAGCTATCAGTTAGAATCGAGGGACAGATAAAAAGCTTCCCAGATAAGAAAAAAGTTAAAAAAGTTCATCAACACTAAATCAGCATCACAAGAAATTTTAGAGGGACTTTTTTAATATGAAATAAAAGATAAAAAATATGAATAATAAAATGGCAATAACTATGTATCTACTGACTAAATGGATAAAAAAAACACAAAACAAGACCCTTACCTTTGCTGCCTACATCGGGCCCACTTCAGATTGAAAGGCACACACAGACTGAGAGTAAAGGAACAACAACAAAAAAGATATTTCAGAAATGCCGGGATAGCTCAGCAGGTTAAGCACTTGCCTTGCAACTGGCCCAGCCAGTGCAAACCCACATGCTGAACTGTGGCTCGCAACTGATAACCGCCAGGATGGCAGCAAAGATTCTCGCCTCCTATGGAGGAGGCCCCCAGTTTGGTCCTGCCCTGTGCAGCCCCACATTCACCTGTGTGGAATGAAACTACATCAAAAAACTAATGATGTACAACTATGGAAACTGCTCTGGGCCCTCGTTCTTCCTCCCTGTTTTTCTCTGTCCCTCTCTCCCACCTTCTCTCAAAACAATAAAATAAATCTTAAAAAGAAAAACAAAAGATATTTCATGAAAATGGAAATTTAAAAAAAAAAAAGGTTCAGGTAGCAATACTCATACCAGACAAAAGAGACTTTAAAACGAAGAAGGACCCAGTAATCCCACTTCTGGGTTTATCCACAGAAAGCCAAAATGCTACTTTGAGGAGACATGTAGATCTCTTATGTTCATTGCAGCAGTGTTTACAATAGTCAAGATATGAAAGCAACCTTGGTGCTCATCAATCGATGAATGGATAAGTAAGAGGTGGTACATACATACAATGGAATGTTGCTCAGCCTTGTATGGGAATGGATTCTTGCCATCCACCAGTGACATAGATGGACATGGAGGGTACTGTGCCGAGTTAACTATGTCAGGCAGAGAATGACAAATGCCATATGAGTTTGCTTATACATGGAATCTAAAGAACAAAGTTAACTAACAAAACAGAAACAAACTCATAGGTACAGAGAACATTTTGATGGTTACCATCTGGGAGGGGTTTTGGGGGTGGGTGAAAAATAGGAAGGAAATAAATACAAATTGGTTGTTGCAAAGTAATCATGGGGATATAAAGATTAGCATAAGAAATATAGTCAATAATATTGTGATAACTGTATATGGTATAGATGGAGACTAGATTTATCAAGGTGTTAACTTTGTAGGATATGGAAATGTATAATCACTGTGTTGTACACCTGAAACTACAAGGGTGAACTGATAAATTTTGCCTCCACTGTAATATTTTTTTTTGTTACATTAGATATATCTGGGTATAATTGGTTTTGTGTAGTCATGTGGTATCTCCCCTCCATCATTCCTGACCTTGAACACACAGATGCTTACATTCTTCACCCAGTGCACATTGAAGTGAAAGAGTATTCAGATAGTCAGTTCAAATAGCATTCAAAAATTCACGCCTCATCTGGGAAGGTCATGTTGACTGTTTTTTTGGAATTCTGAACATGTTGTTCTTGCAGACTTTCTTGAAAGAGGAACAATAATAAACGCTGAAACTCTCACTGCATTAAAACGAAGAATCAAATTAATTGGATGAGAAATGAAACACTTTTTCAATACAATGCCAGGTCTCACACAAGTGCAGCAACAGGAGATGCAACTCAATGCCTATAACTTTTCAGTGCTGCCACATCCACTGTGTAACCCAGGCCTGGCTCCTAGTGATTTCCACCTGTTCCCAAACTGAAGAAACATTTAAATGGCCAGTGCTTCACCTTGATAAAGAGGTGAAGTCCACAGTGAGCAAATGGTTTCAAAAACAAAACATCAATTTTTTATTTAAAAAAAAGTGTTTTTTTTTAAGATTTATTTTATTGTTTTTGACAGAGAAAGAGTGAGACAGAGAAAGAGACAGAAAGAGGGTGGAGGGCTCAGAGCAGTCTCCATAGTTGTATGTCATCAGGTTTTGATGTGGTTTCCTTCCACACTGGTGGGTGGGGGCCACACAGGGTGGGAGCTGGGCTGGGTGCCTCCCACCTGGCAAGCATACTCCCTCAAGCCAGGGGCTGAACAGGGAGTGAGAAGGGACCTGGGGGCCTCCTGCATGGGGAGCACACCCCAGTTCAGCATGTGGGTCTACACAGGCTGGGGCCAGGATTTGATCCTTGGTCCCCAGAGCTGCAAAGGGAGTGCTTAACTGGCCAAGCCAACCCGGATTCCCCCAATTCTTCTTTATTTATTGTTAAATTTATTGGGGTGACATTGGTTGGTAAAAATTACATAGGTTCCAAGGTATACAACTCTACATTACATTGTCTATATATTGCATTGTGTGCTCACCGCCCAGAGTCAGTTCTCCTTCCATCACCACATATTTGATACCTTCCCCCTCCTCCCCTCACACCCCTTTCCCTAAACTGTTGACTGTATCAGTGAGTTTAAATGGCCTTTGATAGATGACTCGATGAAGACATTGCGGTACATTTATACAATGGAATATTACTCAACAATAAGAAAAGATGAAATAGTGTCATTCGCAACAGTGTGGATGGACCTTGAGATCATCATGTTAAGCGAAATAAGTTAGACTGAAAGAATCAAGAAACATGTGACCTCACTTACAGCGGAATATAAAATTGAAAGTAACAAAGAACACCAATATTTTTAAGGACAAATTTGAAAAACTAGTGCAGCATTGGCAGAAGTGTATAGTAATGTGTAGTGCTTTTGCAGAAAAGATAATAATGCAGCTTTGACAATAAATGACAAAGGTGTATTTTTTTTTAATTTCATTAAAATACCTTTTCCTGGTTATTTTCTCTTTAAATGGAGACAAACTTTATCAGCCCACCCTTATAATATAATATCATACATCAACTGTAATTGAGAAATAAAAATGTATTTTTATAAAAAGCCCTAAGCTACAGTAAAAAATAAAAAAATAAAAGAAATAAAAGAAAGTCAACTTTGTTTCAATTCCCCTCAAGTGATAGACGCAATATGCATAGAAAACCTTTCAGTACAGCACAGGTTAATACACTGAATAAAACACTTAAAATGTTTAAAATCTGAAGCAAAGGTAGCAAGAAGGAATTCCTTCAGAGGCCAGAAACATGAAAACAAGAACCCACAGAGCCCTGGATGCAACTTCTGTCCTGGGCACATGCGGAGGCTTGTCCTAGAGCTGAGCTACCCAACAGCATGAGGATTGTGTCAGCCCTTAGGTGATCGAGACCTGAGGTAGCTGGAGTTCCCACCGTGCTAACCACCTCCATCCTGACACAGACTTGGGGATCCCAGGGGAGCTGCTCAAGCACAGTAAGTGGTGGTCTCATGGTCCTTGCAGGGGTCAAGTCCCATAAATGTCATCCTTTCCTCACCACTACCTAGACTCACTGAACAAAGACCAGCAGGAGCCTGCACTTCAGGTCTGCAACCTGATGTGCACTTCGTCAGCCAAGCACAGATGGACCATGTGGACAAGGATTCAGCCTGGGGAGCTGGTGGAGGTCATGATCCCGGTGCCCTGGGGGCAAAGCCTGCAAACCAAGATTCAGCTGTTTGGAGGTGTGGAAGCTGGGAAGCCAGGCAGGGTCTCCTGGCAGACAAACCTCCATGAGGTGAATCTCATCCATCTTCACTCACAGGGGTATTTTAGTTTCCCAGAGCGGCCATAACAAATTATTAATATCACAAAGTAGGTGGCTTAAACCAACAAAAATTCATTCTTTCACAGTTCTGGAGGCCAGAAGTATGAAATCGAAGCTTTGGTAGGGCCATACTCCCTCTGCAGCTTATAGGAAAGAATCCTTTAGTGCCTCTTCATAAGAAAGGGGTTTGCGCATCTCTCTTTGCATCTTTGTTTTCATATGTTTCATACTGATTCAATGTAGAGATTGTCTTGATGTTATATATCAATTCATCCTAGGCATGAGAATAAAGGGGAAATATAAGTGGAAACCGAATCATGAGAATTTAGTATCATGATGCTGAGATTTAGGGAAGTCCCACTAACTCTAAGTACCTTCTCTTTGAGATGCTGAGCTGTGACTACCAACAAGAAATAGGACAAGGAAATTAATGACGGGGTGGGACTTCAGCAGGATGAGTCAAGGGCATCTTGCACCACTTCCTTTTATTCACTGCATGAGTTCAGAACTTCTGGAGCTTCACCCTGTCAATTGCCCAAGATGTCCATTGTTGGAAGAGGTGGGGCAGAACAGCCAAAGGCAGAGAAAGACAAGTTTAAAGGGAAACCATCTACAGCACTTCTAAAAATAGCTCTGGTCGAGATGCATCCCGGCTCCGGATTTTGCGGACCTATACGCTGCATTTGGGTGTTCCCCAGTTCGGTTCTCACCAGGGCAAGCTTTCCTTGTAGGAGGCCTCCAACCAGCTTTCTGCCCTGAGCAGCCCCGCAGCCACCTGTAGGATGAAACTATATCGAAAACTAGTGACATACAATGACGGAGACTGCTCTGCACCCCCCCCATCCCCCCATCCCCCCATCCCCTGTCTCTCTCTCTCTCTCACTCACTGTCAAAAACAATAAAAATGAATCTTTAAAAATAACTCTGGTCAAAATTTATAACTATTAGATAAATAACTCTTGGATATCCAATGTACAGTACATACAACAATATTGTATTATAATCATCAAAATTACTAAGAGACTAGATCTTTATTTTCACCACAAAATATATATATATATATTTTTTTTTTAATTACGTGATGTGATAAAGGTGCCAACTATCACTACAATGGGAATCATATTATAATATATAAAGGTATTATATAAAATCAACATGTTGTATACCTTAAGCTTATACAATCTTATATGTCAAATATACTTGATTTAAACAAACAAACAAACAAACAAAATTCTGGTCAAACTGGCACAGAGAGTGAGTCAAAGTCAAAGGAATCCTGGCCCCAGAGAAAGTTTCCATTTCATTGTTCCTTTTCTAGGTCTCAGGGTGGGAGAAGCAGATGTAGGAGAATTTACAAAAATAATAATAGAGGTATATCTCAAAATAATTTCATGTTGTCTAAAATAACAATAAAGATAAATTAAGAACATCTTCCTCCCAACAACGCTGTTATCACAAACTCAGCAAATCTCTATAGTGCTATTATGTGTACAAGTTGATTAATTTCATGCAACTGGTAGTAATTCACGATAGTAACATGAAAAAAAAATTTGGTACCAGGGTGGAAACATATGCTTTCAAACCTTATTTAAAATCAAACTTTCACAGCTCGGTTCCTATGCAGTTCAACTTAATTTCTTTCAGGACCTGGGCCAGCAATCACACTAATTTGCATGGCCACCACTATTTAAACAGGCCCCGTAGGTTCTCAATGAATGACTTTCTATATACTCTTGGACTTTTGATGCACAGAAATCAAGTGCCCTTATTCTGGTAAACTTGGGGCAGGGGAGGAGAGAATTGACTGTAGCTACAAAGCTGCCAAACTAAAAGAGAGAGGAATTAAAAGCAACTCTCCAAAAGGGAAAGCCAAGCTAGTGAAACAAAGCATACAATAAGCCCTACACAAGGCAAGAGTACGTGCATATAACTTTTTGATTGAGAAGCTCTACCGAGGCAGCTCTAAGTTGTCTAGAGTTAGGCCATCAGCATTTGTAGCGTGAAGTCATTGTCCTAAAGGTCAGTAATCATTTAGTTACACTGACTAGTAGAGTCTCAAAGGCAAAAGGGCAAGTGTGTTTGAGCAGCTTACAATCTTAAAGGAAAAACATTGGAGACAACCCAAAGAAAGTGGGAGAGCCTTCCAGCCGGTAACAGCCCTGGTGACTTAAAACATTATGTATTTTAAAACCATTGCCATCCATGTCTTAAGCAATTTCATCCCCATATATCAAGAGCTATAAAACCATTGTTTATTTAACACACTTAAAGCTCATAGGGGAGGACACTAGAATGCATATACTTGCACAAGTCTGGATCTGTCTTTATGAATCATAAATATAATGACAATAAAGAAATGCTACCCATCCTCTGTTGTGTCAATAAGCAAAAGATAAAAAACAAACAAATAAACAAACAAAAAACAGAATGCATCATTTTCTCTTAGCCTAATTGCATTTACCTGGCAGTGTAGCCTGGCAGAATGCAAAGCTGTGGAAGCAGACATACCTAACTTCCTAGGTTCCAGATCTGACCCTGCAATTTAACAGCCATATAACATTTGTACATTACTTGCTCTAAATATCAGCCTTCCCATCTGTAAAATGGAGACATTAATAACACAGTTTAAACTCCATGAAATTGCTGATGTCAACCATGTTTTTACTTATACAAATGGCAATTTCACATGGTTTTATCCAATAATACCTTCCCCATTGGACTCTTGTGAGAATCATATGAAATTATAGTATTAATTGAATTTTCTCTCATTAATAAGACTTTCTTTGCTTATTCTACATGTTCTGTGGATTCAGAGAAATGGAATTCTCATTTGTGGGGAGCATTATATTTGAATAAGTAGAGGATGCCAAATATTTTACCTTAAACTGTCAAATTTTATGTTTGGATTTCCTTTGACCACAGCTAAGGAAGTTCCTTATTGAGATTCAAGATATTTAGTGAAGAATTGCTTATCAAGTATTAAGAAGTGGAAACATTCAGATCTCATGCTGTGAAAGCAAAACAAATATATTTTCTCTATAAAGCTGAATTCGGTTATTAAATCAGCAATTTTCAAATCATGGACTCTAAAGACCAAGGTCTCTACAATAAATCACTGGGGAGCTAAAAAGTAAACACTGTGGTCATATAAGATATTTAAATTTGATCCACCTCTGTTTTTTCCAATCCTAATTGAACTCTACAATAAGTGGGATCAGAAACAAAAAAAGCAAGAAAAAAAAAACAACAAAAATCTAAGGCAGAAGGATTCCAAAACATGGGAGGTTTAATGGATTAGGCCAGACTTGCTTACAAAAATAATTATGAAAATGATTGAAGAGAGTCTAAGTGTTGGCCACTTCTCAAATGTTGTGTGTTCTGCTATACGTCTTTCAAATTGTAAGACCATTTTCAGTTTTGAGTAGCTCTTCCTCTGGATTCAGAAAAGTGTTCCTGCTACATCCATAGTCTGTGTCTAAGCCTAGAGAAATTTGACAATTACCATAAAATTTTACTAAAAATATTTTGGATTTGGCAAATCACATTTTTGTCTCTTGAATGGTTTCTCTAAATTTTAATTCTGAGCATATTTCAGGGAAATTTTCATTTTCACTTCTCTGATTAATTTGCACTTCATATTTTTCATAATATTTTCTAAGAGCTACTTTAGAGCCAAAAAAGAAATGAGTGTTTTAATAATTAGGGTCTGTGAATGAATAAGCCATATTTTCTACAAAATGAGTGGACTAAAATTAACTAAATGGTGACATGCTTCTAAACTCAAAACTCTTATGGAATTGATAGTTGGCAAACTCTCTTTACTCATCTAAATATTTACAGATCACCTATAATATCCAAAACCCTGTGCTTGTATATTGGGTGTGCATAGAAATATGAATGAAAATGTTGGCCCTGCCTTCACAAAGCTTATCAACTACTGGGAAAGCCCAGTGATAGAAAACTAAAAATGTGATAAATACAAAGAAAACAAGATTCAAAAAAATACCACTGGGGTGGGGGGGACATAGGTGTGACACTGTCAATAACGATTGGGAGGCCCTCTGTTGCATCACCCCCATGCACATACTTCTTACAGCGTGTGAGCCACTCACGGTCCCTGTCAACCCTGCTCTCTAATACTTGCATGTCTTCACTTTTAAGATGCCTGAGAAAGTGCAGCAGGAAGGGGAGGCAGTGGAGACTTGTACCTTTCAGGCAGAAATTGCCCAACTCATGTATCTCATCATCAATACCTTCTATTCCAACAAAGACATTTTTACTTTGGGAGTAGATCAGTAATACTTCTGATGCCTTGGACAAGATTCACTATGGGAGCCTAATTGACTCTTCCAAGTCGGACAGTGGTAAAGAGCTAAAAATTGACATCATCCCCAACCCTAGGAATGTACTCTGGTGGACACCGGCATTGGCATAACCAAAGCTGATCCCATAAATTGTCTGGGAACCATTGCCAAGTCTGGTACTAAAGCATTTATGGAGGCTCTTCAGGCTAGGGCAAACATCTCCATGATTGGACAATTTGGTGTTGGCTTTCATTCAGCCTACCTGGTGGCAGAGAATGTGGTTGTGATCACAAAGCACTAAGATGATGAGCAGTATGACTGGGAGTCTTCTGCTGGAGGTTCCTTTACTGTATGAGTGGACCGTGCTGAGCCCATGGGCATGAGAACTAGGCTAAAGTTAGATTAATATTCTTTCAATATCTAGTTGTATTAGTTTGCTAAGGCTGCCATATCAAAGTACCACAGGCTGGGTGGCTTCAGAAATAGGAATTTATTTTCTCATAATTCTAGAAACTAGAAGTTTAAGATTTAGATGGTTGGTTTTTTCTGGGGCCTCTTTTGTTCTCTTGTAGTTGGTGGTCTCTCCCTGTATCTTATCACAGTCTTTCCTCTGTATGTGTCTTTGTCTAAATTTCCTCTTCTTATAAGGACATAAGTAATATTGGATCAGGACTCAACCTAATGACCTTCCTTAAAGACTTTATCTCCACATATAACACATTCTGAGACACTGGGGATTAGGATTTCAACATATGGATGTTGGAGGAGATAAAATTCAGCCCGTAACAAAGGGCAATATTGATTGAGAAGAGAGATGGAGCACTATGTGCAAAACAGTAGAGAAGAAAAATCACAAGTGACAAATGAGTAGTTCTGCTTATCTTTGAATTGTACAGCTTGCTCGGCAAAACAGAAGATAACCAGACTCATCCTCTCTAGGTGGCAGTTTAATATCATCCATTGATAATTAAGCATGCTAGATTGATTAAAAGACTTAATAAACTAAATCTGAGATGTATATAGATGAATACAAGGTATATAAATATTCTCCAGGTATTCAGGCATACTACACAGCCAGAATAATAAAAGCAACAGATAAACGAAACACTGGAATAAAATATGGAGTCTAGAACCAGACATCTGCATATATAGCAATTAGATATATGATAAAAGTGGCATCACAAATCAGTGACAAAGAGGTTGATGGCAAACTGGTTTATTCTATGGAGAAAAGAAATCTGTATGATATACAGAGGTGAAGTCTAGATGGTTTATAAAACTTAACCTGTGAAAAGGAATACTATATATTTATTAGAAGGAAACATTAGCTCTTTCCAGCCAGCATGGATCTCTCAAGACAACTGGATTAATCCTCTTTTAAATTATCATTAGACCTTGTGAGTGTGCTGTGGTTGTTGCTGGGACTCTGTGCAGTCGTTGGCACCAGGTGTAGGGAATGACAAATAGAGCCTCAACATGAGATTCTGGGACTGGGTTGCTTCTATTTGAGGAGTGCACCGAGTGCCAGGGGGATAGCAAACGCTGGCAAACCTTGGCACACAGTGGTATCACATTCACTCACATTGTACTAATAATGGCATTGAGTGAAGGTGTGGATCAAGGTACTGGCAGATAAAGTGACTGTGACACTTAAATGCTGTGCTGACAATGGTGATCACTAAGATGATGAGGTGAAATGGCTACTTATGACTGCTCTGGAAAATGTATGTAAAGAAAATGATAAGCATAAAGCCTTGACTTTCCAACTCAAAGCTCCAATGAAGAACCAGAAAACCTCTATGGTGCCTTATAGATTTCCTGATCTCATATAGCTGCAGGGCAGATGTGGCTGAGAATCAGGCCACATTTTAATTATAAGAGTTGAAATTGCTATTTCATTTTTTATTAAATTTATTGGATTATTTTTGGTAGATGAAATTATGTAAGTTTCAATGTACAATTCTATAATACATCTGGTAGAAATGTAAATTGGTATAACCACTGTGAAAAACAATATAGACGTTCCTCAAAAATTAATAAATATAATTTTAATGTGATCCCATCTTTTGGGTATCTACCCAAAAAAAATCTTGAAACATTTATCTGTAAAGATATATGAAGGCTACCCAGAAAGTATCCAGCCATATAATATGAAAAATAGAGGCATTTATAGTTGGATTTTTTTGAATAGTTCTCATATGTACCCGTATGTTCTTTGCAGAATTATTCACAGTGTCCAACACATGGAAACAATGGAAGTATCCTTTGATATATGATTGGATAAAGAAGATGTGGTACATATACACAATGGTATATTACTTGGCCATAAAAAAGATGAAATACTGCTATTTCATTTAAATATACTAGGTTACCAGTCTCTTTTTTTATACTGAGATGGGACAATGTTTGAGAAAAAGTAAGGTTCTGTTGTCCAGAGTAGGATAGTTGAACAAACACAAGATAATAGCTTTAAATTCCATGGGGACATTGACTGAATTGATATCCCACTGAAATTTATCTGCTGATATAATACTAATCAGATCTGATGAGTGGGAAACAAGCAAGCACCTCAAATGCCTTAATAAGATGTGTGTGCCAGGCAGGGAAAATAAATCTATGAAAGTTCAGGGTTCTGCCCCAGGAAAAAATGTTCTGGACCATATTCCTTCTAAAGAAGTGGCATACTGATGCACCTTGAGCCTGCTCCCATGAAGAGAATGTTACAACACCAAGTGGACTTCCTTGGATTCTGGAGGCAACATATATTTGAGTGTACTACTCTGACATTTCACTAACACACTGGATATACCAGAAAGAAAAGTAAAATAAATAACTATGAAAAAGGGTGTTCATAGACCGGATACATGGTTAACCCATTTGTAGACTGATAATAATCACCAGAATAGTTGCTACATTCTCTATTGGTTGCTCAGTTATTATACATTTTATATAGTCAGCAAAATATACTTAAACTGTTGCGCATGTGTGTGAGAGAGAGAGAGAGAGAGAGAATGAGAGAATGTATTTTCAATAAACGACTCAAACTACTAGAATATCCAGGAAATTGACCTCTCAATTGGCTCTTCCTTAATTAAGGTCTTTAAGACTTTACTATTTAAAGCAAACTTATCCAGTCCACGATCCACCACTGCATGCAGCCCAACACATTCATAAACTTTCCTAAAACATTTTAAGATGTTTTTTGCGAGATTTTTAAAAATTATTTTAGCTCATCAGCTATCACTAGTGTTAATGTATTAGATGTGTGGCAATTCTTCCAATGTGGCCCAGGGAAGCCAAAAGATTGGACACTCCTGATTTAAAGTGTGGTCCTTGAAGCCTAGGGAACAGCTATCATCCGGGAGCTTTACATGGAAAATCTCAGGCCCACCCAGACCCTACTGAATTCGCATCAGCGTTTAACAAAACCCTCACATGATTTTTATACAAATTAAAGTTTTAGAAGCAGCACTGTACAGTCTGTGTTTAGTTTGGAAGACATATCAATGTGGCATGACTCCATTGTGGAAGTCTGGTGTGTTCATCCTTTCTAGCTTCAAGAGTGCTGGTGTGATCGGAGAAGTTCCCACTTGTTATTCTAAGCAAAGCCTCAGGGCTTCACTTGTGTGCTTTTCTGTGAAACTTTCTGACTAAAAGAGGAAAGGTGAATGAGAACATTGATAACTACAACAGATACTATTTACAAGTTTATCATCTCTGCAATTCGTCTCCAAGGATTCTAGTTCTAGACAAAACTCTGTGTTTGTTTGTTTGTTTGCTTTTGTTTGTTTTGTTTTGTCTCAGAACACATATGTTGGGCTAAAAGGACACTCAGAAAGTGCCCTGGGTCTTTCTTTATATATGCTGTTGTCTTTGTCTAACGTGCTCTCTACAACCCCTCTAGTGCTCCCACTGACTAACTCCTACTTGAGCCTATGGACCTAATCTTAAATCTTCTGAGGATCACCCTCTGGCCTCCCCTGCCTCACTCTACCCTTCCTTCAGCACTTTTTTTTTTTAGGATGGAACACAACAAAGTAAAATTGCTTAAGAGTTCTGTGAGGATAGGATGTCAATCTCTGTGTAAGTACAGCACATACCAGAGCCTGTCACTTTCCAGGTACCTATATTTACATGCACTTGAAGTGAAGGAATAAATAAATAAAGGAGACACTTACCCAAGACCATACAGCTGGGGTTAGAGCCAAGCTCTGATGCAGACTCCAAACCCCACAGGTTCTCCCTGATAATGCCTCTGGGTCACCCTACTAAATAACCCAGAGTGAAAAGATCACAAAGCAGAGCTGAGACATATAATTCTCAAGTTTATTTCATGCAGGAAGTACATCTTTTTACAGGTGGAATCATGTTAGCATCACCACACAGAGTTCCAGTACCTTTGGCTGAAGACTAGAAAGAGATAATTAGAAAGAAAAACTGTTGTCACAATAAAATAGGTGTTAGGAAATGGTTTTCAGACACCACATGTGCCTCAAAAGATAATTCAAATTTATATCATAGTCTTCCTGTGTTGCAAAAAAAAATTACTCTAATTTTTACTTTCTTTAATTACTTAAATTCTTAGATTTGTTTTCAAAAATCAGTGTTTGTGTATGTGTGAGTGCACACATGATTTCTTTTGGTACAGATAAATATTTTTTCTATTTTCTGTTAGAACTTGTTATTAATAATTGTGCTTGCCTGAAGACTAAGGAACATAATTATTGCTCTCTCACCCTGGCACACCTTCCATTTCTTTCTTTTTCTTTTTTTATCTACTTTTTTATTTTAAGTATAAATGAAACTCTAGCCTAGTTAGTTCTGCTTATTCTGATTGCCAGACTTTCTAGTAATCACGTCTGAGTTTTTTTCGACATGTGGGCAATTTTCATTATTTCAATCCAGCAGTGACCTTTGGAATTCCGGAGTCATTTTCTCTCCCCTTCCTGGTGCCCCCATGAGACTCAGAAGCACAAACATCTGAGGGACCTCTGGGCATCTTCACATCTGTTGGCATAGAAGATGAAGTCCACTGTGTGGTAGGTTTTCAACAACAGGTGTTGGGCTTGGGAAAGAGTTTGTTGGTTTTTGAGGGATGGGCAGAAGCAGTACTTAATTCTTAGTTTCCAAGCTCTTTGGAAGCATTTAGAAAACAAAGTTAATCTGTATATACAAAGTTCGCATTGAGAAACCAGAGTAAGCAATTGTGAAGTAAACGTCAGACAGGTTTTTGGTTTAAAAGTCATACATTTTTATATCAATTTTCTATCCAGAACAACTCAGTATTTCAGGCTGGTGTCATGCCACCTTGATGCATCTTGAATTCGTGGAACATTATTTATTCAAGGGGTAACTTTCTTGTTCATATGACCACTTTTCAACAGTGCAGTACAGACTTGAAATTCTTTTCAAGACTAATTAGCCCAGTGGAAGTTATTCACTAGGAACAATACAAGAGTGTGAAATACCATCCAGATTATCTGCCTTATACAAGTTTCTGGAATCATTGCTTTTCTTTGCTCACTGCTAGTAAAGACTCTAAATTACAGAAACAATAGAAGCACTGTGTTTAACCCAAAATATCACTGAAATCCCATTTTAGGAAAATCTGTTTCAGTCAAATTTTCTCAGAGAAGTACAAAGTGTTGCTTGGTGTGCAGTTATCTGCCGGTATAAATGGTATAAATGGATGATTACTTAAATACAGCCTCTTTTAGAAGAGAGTTAGAGACTTTGCAAAAGCATCAAGCTGTGTTTGCCATACAGGTGAGCCTCTTGCAAGTAAATAATTTGACTTAAAGGACTGTTAGAAACTTTTCTTATCTCCTAATCGGGCAATAATTGCTATATTTCTAATCTGCTTTTTAAAGATCAGTTGGGGTTTGATTCCTTCCCAGTATCTTAAAAGTCAGGAAATATTTAATGGGCATGGAAAGGTAGGTGAGAGTATCAAAGATAAATGGTCTTCACCTAAACACCAAGACGTATTACCTTTCCTATCCTTGCAGCCTGAAGATGAGCACAACCAAAACCTGCTTCTGAGGCCTTGTAATAAACATGCCTTGAATGTACCACAGATTTGGGATGTGGGGGCAATGTCCATCTCAGAAGATCACATTGGAAATGGCTTCAGTTTGTGGAGTCTAATGATCTTGTAGGGGTGGCTTCTAACTCACATATTCTGTACTACTTTGAAAATGGTGAGCTGACCCATTCACTGGGCACCACCAAATCCTTTGGTGGGAGGATGAACTTCCTCTAACTGCCCAGTAGTGAAACAAGCTTTGTCATGTTGGATTACCCTGCCAAGGTAAGCTCTGATGCCCGTGGACTAAAACATTCTGCTTTATACCACCACATCCTCACTTCCATTCTCAGAAATCTGAATGCTTATGTACTGCAGATTCTCAAGGGTTTACATTAGATTACAGTAGGCATGTGGCCTAGAAGGTTTTGTGAACTTGTTTGTCTCACTTAGTTAAGATTTGTTGTTAAAAAACCAAAGTGAGGGATGTCAGGACAGCTCAACAGGTTGAGTCCTTGCCTTGCAACCATGAGGTCGAGGATCAAATCGCAGCCCCAGCCCATGAAAACCCACCAGGATGGTACAATGGGAAAGGTTCTCACCTCCTGTGGGGGAGGCCCCAGTTTAGTTCCGTCCCACATGGCCCCACATCTACCTATATGAAATGAAACTATGTCAAAAAGCTAATAATGTACAACATGGCGACTGCTCTGGGTTCTCCCCCTTCTCTCTCTCTCTCCCTCTCTCACCTTCTCTCAAACAATACAATAAATCTTAAACAAACAAACAAGAACCTAAGTGTCAGAAAAGTCAGTGAATTTTATTTCTCTAAGTTAGGATTAGCTCACCCTGCCACCAAGCAAGGCCATTCCACTGTTGGAGAGGAAGACCAGGCAAGAATACGGGTGGCTTAGCAGAAACCTAACTCCACTAGAGAAGAAAACATTCAAAGCAATCTTCCCAAGACAAAGGCCATGCCATTGACACGTAGGTCATGTCATAATTGCATCTCCCAGTTGGCCTCCAGATAAAATTGTGTATTTGAAAATTGTTTCCCAAATATTTTTTTAGCTTTGTGTCACCCTTGTTCCGAAAGGCAAGTCAGGAGTGCCCCTCTCTATTTCACAGAAAGGGGAAGTGACACCAAGCAAGATTACCACACTGGCATAGATAGCCAGTCTCCTCTATCAACTCAGAGTTGGCATCAGTTTTCTCCTCTTTTCTCACCTAACTGAAGCAAATGGCCTTCACTTTTCTGTTATTCTCACTGTTGTTGGATTTTTGTAATAAAAGTGAGTCTGTTTCAACTATCTAGCAGTTCTGAGGCTGAAGAAATAACAAAGACCTACTAATGGTGTGGAGAAACTACTGGAAGGTCCATAGAATGGAGGCATCACTAACAACATAGCTTGAATGAAAGATTCAAGAGACTACTATATTGCTTTCATTATTTCTACTTTTTACTGTAATATTCATTAATCTATTAGCAAAGAGTACATTAATTTCTACTCAAAATGTTACATCACCAATGTAGCAGAGATAACCATTTCAGAGTAAAAGACACCGTGGCAGTATTCTCTAAAGATGGCCATCCCAATATCTCTGGGTCCATAAGATCTTCTCAACCTTGCCCCAACCAAATTAAGAAGTGAAACCTAATTATCTTCGTCGCTTGTAACCAGTCTGTGTGACTACCAAGCCTAGTACAAGAAAAAAAAAATGTATGTTCCCCCTTGCTTGATGGAACACCCATACTGAGTCCTGAACCACCATATAAACAGACTGCCCTGAGGCCACCATATTGTGAGGAAGCCCAAACTGGCCCACCAAGGAGCACATGGAGCCCTGATACTATATGCAGATAATAGATATACAGATGAAGAGATGGAGAGAGGCAGAGACAGAGATACAGAGAGGGAGAGTGGGAGAGATACCTGGCTAGCCCATAGCTGCTCCAGACCACTGTGTCAGCACTGGCTAGTTGTCTTTAAGCTTGGGAAAGACTCCAAGCCAGACCCTCCTCATTGAGCCTCTCCCAAATTTGTGACCTACAGAAACTACAAAACTGGGGAAGCTGGGATGGCTCAGTGGGTTAAGCGCTCACTTTGCAGCTCCAGGGACCAAGGATTGAATCCGGCCCTGGTCCCTGCAGAATCATATGCTGAACTGGGAGCTCCCCTAGTTCAGTTTTCTCTCTGTATCTCTCTCTCTCTCTCTCTCTCTCTCTCTCTCTCTCTCTCTCTCTCTCTCTCTCTCCCTCTCTCTCTCTGTCAAAAATAAATTAAAATATATTAAAAAAAAAAGAAACTACGAAATAACATGTTGTTGTCTTGAGCTACTAACTACTGGGGTGATTGGGCATGCAGCCATAATAACCAAAGCAGACACTATTTTTTATATCGTAGAAGAAACAGCCTATGACTTCATTTCTCTGAGACCTCTATAATATAATAGCTAGCAAGATAGGAATTGAAGGGATGAAGGACTGACCACCATATTTCTCACTTCCCTTTTGCTCCTTTAACTTAAATTAGTTGCATTGACAAATTGGGAGGTAATAGGCTTAATAACCTACACACATATCTTATAGCCCCAGGTGTTGCCAACTTATACTCATCAGATAGCATCACCTTCAAGGTAGGCAATGCCTTTATGGATTAACATCTAGTTTACTATATACATTCCCTCTATCCTTAGAAATGCTGTTAATTTCTGCATGCAAGAACACAATAACATCACGTGACTGCGCTAGTTAGTAATAAGCTTTGCAAAATATGTTTTTCTTATTGCCCTTGTTCTAGTTTTTGAAATGTATTTATTTTTATGTAAAGCTGGAAGTACTGATACGTGCTGTACCTTTTTCTTAGAAAAAGTGTGTATGCTTGACATGGCAGCTGAGTGCGAACAGCTATGTTCTACTGGTGCAAAATGAATATTTTTAACATTTCATGGATTCTGCCTTCTCACTATTTTGGCAAAGTGGTTATTGGTGATTGCTTATTTTTCCCTAGGACTTTGCAAAGCTTGGATATAGGAAGAGAGAGGAAATAATACCAAGTCAATTTTGAAAAAAACAACCAAAAAAACCCTGCAAAGTATCTGCTGTTAGATATTTGGCTATCATTGTGTTTATTAAATATTAAATGCTAGAGACATCCAGGCTATGGCAGCTAAAGTCACAGTTAATAAATCTCACTGTGGCATTTTTCATTAAGACGATGAGAAATTGGTATAGCATAGTAACAATCAGTGTGTCCTTAATAAAGGGTGAAAAAGAACAAGTGCTATCTACTTGAATATCACATTTATTTAAAAAATGAAGTAAGCAACTCCAAGATTGAGAAGTTTAATGTTTTTCTGAATCATAAAAAGGAAAAACTGGGAAGCCAGGATGGCTCAGTGGGTTAAAAGCACTCGCTTTTGCAGCCCCTGGGGACCGAGGATTGAATCCCAGCCCCGGCCCATGTGGACCCATGTGCTGAACTGGGGTGTGCTTCCCATGCAGGAGGCCCCTGGTTCAGTTCTCCCCTCCCAGTTCAGCCTGTGGCTCGAGGGGGCATGTCTCCCATGAGGGAGGCCCCCAGCCCACCGCCTGCCCTGCACGGCCCCTGCCCACCTGTGTGGAACAAAACCATGTTGAAAACTGATAATGTACAACTATGGAGACTGCTCTGGACCCTCCCCTTTCTCTCTGTCTCTCTCTCTCTGTTAAAACAATAAAATAAATCTTTAAAAATATATAAAAATAAAAAAATAGGGGAAGCCGGGATGGCTCAGTAGGTTAAGTGCTCACTTTGCAGCCCTGGGGACTGAGGATCGAATCCTGGTCCTGGCCCATGTGAACCCATACGCTGAACTGGGGAGTGCCCCCACTTCAGTTCTCACCGGGTGAGACCCTGGCCCAGTTCCTGCCCTGTGCAGCCCCACGCCCACCTGTGGAATGAAACTACCGGTATGTGGAAAAACCAATGATGTGCAACTATGGAAACTGTTCTGGGCCCTCCCCCTTCTCTCTCTCTCTCTCTCTCTCTCTCTCTCTCTCTCTCTCTCTGTCAAAAACAATAAAAACAAATCTTAAAAAAATAAAATAATAAAATAAAAAATAAAAAGGAAAACCTGACATTAGTCCACTTCATTGTAACTAACCCATCCAAAGAGCACAGGGAGTAGGAACAAACTTTATTTTGTAGAAAAGTGAAATTCTAAATACTATTCACATAGTTTAGAATGTGACCACATGAATTTTTGGGTTCTTGGTCATTTATTATTATTGGCTTTCTATGGGTTTTCATTATTATTATTATTATTATTATTATTCATAATTCTCAAATAAAAATACCTCCACGGTTCTTGAACTTTTCTCCATTTATGTTATTTGAGTTGTTTGTGTGCTTTCAAAGCAGCTCAGTCAATTGTGTGTACTTAACACTCTTTCTTAGGTAATGAATGGTTTCTAAACTGAGCAGAGCCTTATTCATGTTCTCTTTTGAGAACACGATCAGTAAAAACTCCCCACATTCAACCTGCCCACGGTTTTGGCAGAGCTTGAAACCATTATGACTCCAAGCAAGATACACCATTAGCTTAATATCTGATCTCATTAAGTTATGTTGCTTTCTAAGCATAATGTAAACAAAGTAAAATTAACAACTTCCCTGAGTCACACAGTATAATTTATTTTTATAGCAGCTACTTGTTAAATGAGGATATCTATCTTTACAGAGCACTTATATTTCATCGTGTCCTGTGTTTTTGCTGTTTATGAAAAACAATTCTGCTTTTAAGGACACAAAAGGAATAAAATATAAAGTAAAATACCTTATTTTTATTCTCACATTGCCAACACTACAAACAGATTTTTTTTTTAATCCACAAGGTTATATTCTTAAAAGTTGCTATCTATTAATTTGGTGCATTTCTTACTTGGCATTAAACAGAAAAACAATTCAAAATTAGATTTCAATTTATAAAATACATCATAACCACATATATATTAATTGCAAATTTCTTCTTAGGTAATTAACATTTTCATAATATCAAATTAACAAATGAGCTGGAGACGTGGATTATTATATACCTTTTCTAAATTTTTCTTTCCTTATTCAGCAAAGTGAAAACCAGCTCTTTTCTGGTTATAAGCAATTTTGACTGGGGTTTTCCAGAGCAAACTAATTCTGAATTTGCCTTTTTACACCACCCTAATTTTCATTAATAAAACTTAAACTGGAAGCAATTCTATGCTATGCAAAACAAAATGAGGCTCATAACAAACAGAAAATATACCCCTACCTCTTTAGCTTTATTACTTTCACTTAAAGAGTGGCTAAAAGTAAACAAAAACTGTTTTTAAAAGTGACACTAAATCATTCTCCATTTGGATGCCATGACTTGTCGGTAACTTGGATTTAAACAAACAAACAAACAAACAAAACCTTTAAAAAGATTTACTTTGACCAGGTTTATATATACCATACATACTATAAGTGTCTAAAATTTTCTGCATACTGATTTCAGACTACACATGGACTATCAGAAATCACTGAAGTTTGCTTTCCTTGGATGGTTTCAGGCTCGATCTGTTCAGGAGTAGGCACTTCAGTAGCTCACAAGAAGAGGCAAAATTCAGTGGAATAAGGCTATGTATGGAGCATTCAGTTAGGGACACTTAGCTTGTTTTGTATCATGGACTAAGAAAGAAATTAAATAGTCACAAAACAAACAATGCCCAGGATGGGCTAGAAACATTTCCCTTACCTTTTTTATGGTATTACCAATAACATGACTTAGATATTACCTTCCAAACGAAGACATTTCGACAGTGGTTACATTGTAGATATTCGAACAGGCATTTTTCTCAGCAACAAATAGCATTTCTTAGACCAATATGAGTTGCCCCTCACCCAGCACAAACCCCACTAACTACTTTCTCAAATTGCATATCGAAGTCACACTCCTTAACCATATGAAGTATGTTGCATAGAACCTACATTAACAGTTTTGTTCCTGATATAACAAATGAAGCATGTTTCATATCTAACAAGATGAAAACCGTTAGATTAAGAGTTGATTTTCCGTATATCTCCATGATCCTGTGAACATGTAACTAGCTTTACTATTTGCCAAAAAAAAGGAAATAGTTAATAGAGAAATTTTTTGCGAAAGTTCTTTCAAAAATCAGTCTCCCCACCCAAGAGGTTTCCTAACTTTCTGCCTTCTGTCCATTTTAAATGCAGAATTTGACATAGAAAACATTTAAGAAAATGACAGAAAAATGAGTGTCATCAGCAACTTCAAAGCAAGGCCATACAATTCAGAATTCGTTACTAAAAGTCCTTCAGGTCTGAACCACACATGGAGGTATTTTTCCCCTCATTTCTCAAAGCAGAAAAAGCTGTGTTGAAGATCCCCCAAGTTTATTAATTTTGCAATTGATTATGCTGATTGCATGAAGATTTCCATTGCAAAAACAGATTTTTAAGTACTAAAATATGACAATTATGCAGGCTACTCATTTAGGTGAATAAACAACTACAGGGTTTTAAAGTAGCAGATACTGAAAACACAGGGAGTTATCTGCCCCTTTTTCCATCTACCTGAAATTTCTATTCACATTTTTTAAAAGGGGAGTTAAGGAGGGGGGCAATGCATGTTAAATGAAAGCAATCAAGACCCTTCGATGCGATAGTCCCCTAAAATCTGAAATGATGATTTATGGAAGCTTTAGAGATCATTAAAATACAATATTCTTCTTGATAAAGTAACTCCATGTAATTACATAGAGTCTGATCCCCAGAAGGGGGAATTGAAAAATACATTTTAGGGCTAGGCTCAGATAGAAATTTCTCCCATGAGCACATTCCTAGTTCAGTCTCTCCAGGGGTTATCAAAAGAAAAAAAGGATGAGAGGTGGACATTTTTAGTTGTCCCAGTGAGGAGGAAGGGATGCTCACGGCATTCGGTGCTAAGGGCCAGGGATGTCAAATGAGCCCACAAAATAGAAGATTGCACCACCCCCAAAGCCATGACTGCTTATCTCACAAGGACATTTTGTGTTTGATTCCATCTGCCCAGAATGCTCTTCATTCTCACAACAAATTTAGGTGAAAGAATGAATGAAATCTCCGTCAGAAGCTAATTTTCACAGAATCCACAGAAACCATCATCATCACAGTATAGTGTAGTTTCTCAAACTGGCCTGAGGTTCCACTAGCACTTCAGCTCCATGAGGGCAGGGATTCTTACACATTGTGTTTGCTGATGGAGTCTCAGCACCTAGAATGTGACTGGCCTGTATTTATATTACATGCTTAATAAATATGTGTTTGAAAATAAGTGAATCAAAGAGATCTAATGGGACGTTTAACAAAAATACACATGATCGGGCTCAGCCTAGATCTACACTGAATGAGAAATTCCAGGGATTTTGTTTAGACACCAAATGGAACTGGGACAATGCCTTGTTCTGCCACTTAATTGGGTGTGACCTTAAACGAGACACCTTATCTCTTTGAGTCTGATTGATTAATTAAGCAAATGGTTTAGGATTCCTGCTTCAGTTTAGTCTTGTACCACTGTTAGGATATACTGATAAGCAAAACTATATAGTCCTTGCCTTCCTGGAGCTCATTAGGGTCCTAATCCTAATGTGAATAAATAATATCAATGCCTAGGGTTGGTATGCAAGTCAACTGAGATTAAAAAAGTAAACTGAAAATTCAACACCAAAACCTTTGTGTGGAATCTGTTTCTTTACTGACATTCCCATTTACATGATAGCAAAAGAGAACTCCTCCCACTCAACACACAGCAATGTTTTTTTTGGAAAAAAAACTGTCTTTAACTTGTCTCTCATCCAAGCACCACCCCATGTCAGAAGCCACCCAACTCTCGTGTCAGTCAAGAAATCAAACCAGCAAGATGTTTGTGTTGTAAAACCTTTTGTCTTTTTCCCTTTTGAAGTTTCCTTCACTCAAGACTCCACATGACGATTAAAATGTGAAATTAGCAATTATCATTAATTGTGATGCTTTTTGTTTGTAGAATCTACTCACATACAACTCATATGATTTTAACAATTTGTTTATGACAAGCAGAGTTGTTTATTATCCCATTTTATAGATGCTCAAACAGTTGAAATTTCTTTATCCAGGGAAGGAAAAACTTAGATCATGCCCAGTTTATTCTTAATATTAGACTTTTAAGGAAGGCCACTCAACAGAACAAGGTCTTCTAGGTCCTTACTTCTTAGTAGTGACCAGTGGACCAACAGGATCAACATAACATGAGAGTCAGGGAAGCTGGGATGGCTCAGTGGGTTGAACGCTTGTTTTGCAGCCCTGGGTCCAAGGATCAAGTCCCAGCCCCTGCCCATGCAGACCCATATGCTGAACTTGGGCATACTTCCCATGTGGGAGGCCCCCAGTCTGGTTCCGTCCTGTGCAGCCACCACCCACCAGTGTGGAATGAAACCATGTCGAGAACTGATGATGTACAACTAAGGAGACTGTTCTGGGCCCTCCCCCTTCTCTCTGTCTCTCTCTCGGTCCAAAACAATGGAATAAATCTTAAAAAAAAAAAAAGCATTGCTTGAGAGTTACTCAGAAATTCCGAATTTCAGGCTCATCTCCTCCAACAGGATCAGAATTTTCATTTTAACACTTTCATGAGACCTCCCAGGTGATTTGTATGAATGTTCAAGTTCTAGAATCACCATTCTAGGAAAAATAACTGTTACACTACATGGAGCACAGGGTGAAACTCTTAATAAACCTCCAATAGCTTGAGGTGTGAGACTAAACTTGTGACTAGTACATTGTATACTAGCATCTAACAAATAATTATTTGTCAAGAGTAACCTGTGAATGGATGAGTGAGTATATAATATCACAATAAATTTTATAATGTCTTTGTTATAAAGTTCCAATGAACCATCAGGATGTGTGTCATTTTCCTGCTGTCAGTCATCTAACTGACTCTTGAATCCTCTAAGCGAGTCTTTGGTTGGAGAGTTTGAAAATACCAAATTCCGTTGCCACAATAAGTATGCATTCGCACACCTAACTATTTCCTTAAAACCTTGTGTGTGGGATCAACTACCTTCTCATAGCCATTAGCAAGGCTTGAGAGCCAGAGCCAAAAGGAACACCGGGACACAGGAGTCATTTATTTAGGAAATATTTTTTTTTATGCCTCTACTTGTACAAGGTATAGATTAGGCCTGGAGAGGACTTGGAGAATTTTAGTTCCTTCCTTTGTAGCACTGAATGGGAGTCAAAGATGAAAAGGTATTGTTGCCATTATCGAACTGATATTCTAAAATTTGAATAGTTATGATATAAGTGATAGAAGGTAAAGCATGCTCTAAAGTCCACCAGAACAAAACGATCAAGCAACCTGGTCATTCAGAGGAAGAAAAGATTCCCCATGCTCTGGGGTCAGGAGTGAGCAAAGCAGGCAGATTTCAATGGGAAATGTATTTTTGAGCAGTAGCTCAGAAAGCTGAGATGGAGTTTAGCTGAGGCCTCAGGCCTAGAGGAGTGGAAGTTGGGTCTAAATTTCAGGGAGGAAACTCAAAGACCACAGTGTGTATGAGTGTTTGAGGGACATGGGGTTTCAAAGAGCTTGGTTGGTAACAACTAAGGCTTCAGGGAAAGCCGGGACGGCTCAGCGGGTTGAGCGCTCGCTTTGAGGCCATGAGGACCGAGGATCGAATCCCGGCTCCGGCCCAGGCAGGACCCACGTGCTGAACTGGGGAGTTCCCACAGTTCGGTTCTCTAACTGTCTCTGTCTCTGTCTCTCTCTCTATCTGTCAAAAAGTAAAATAGAAATAACTATGCACTG
>PVKE010005003.1:0-61312 GCA_004027555.1 Craseonycteris thonglongyai | reverse complement strand
GCCGCCCTGCTCCACAGTCCCTGTTCCACTTTAGGCTCTGTGATCTGATTAGGGCACTGTGTGCTGTCCCTTGAGTTCGGATGTTAAATTGTCCACAGTCTTGTGGGGCTTCCACGCTCCCTAGGTCTCGGCTTCCAGCCCGCCCTCGATCCAGCTCCACTTTGACCGTAGTCCCCCAATCCCCCTTTGTTTTTGCCAGTCCCGGGCCGCGCTCCGAGTCTCTGTCCCCGAACCGCTGCATCCCTTTTCCTCTCCCGCTCTCCCCCTTTTTCTCTAACCTTTGTGTGTTGTTCCATGTTGTGTGGTTCTCTTAGTTGAGGTTTCTTCTCAGGGTTTCCCCTGTGGATTCCCCTCTGTTCACAAGGCCCTTCCCAGGCAGTTATCGGCGTTCTCCTCTCATGCCGCCATCTTGGATCTCCTCAGGCATGTTTCATAAATGTTTACTAAATGAGTGAATAAATGAAGAATGAATGAATGAATGAGATGGATCTGACACAGAAGTGTGAAATATAGGTCACTAATTAACTGTAAGGATTATCTGTCACAGGAGATACACTAGGAAAACTGTCTTTTTGAGGTACATTCTGAAAGTACAGAACAGAAAGTATAAAAAGTTTACATTAACTGTCATATATATAAAATATATATTTTTTCACACACATGTAATAATATGACAAGTCACAAATAGTACTTTGTGAGGTTTCAGTGTTCACTTGCGGAGTTTCCTCACCAAACAGACGGGAAGAACTTTTTGCCAGTTGTGGCTCTTATTTATGTTCTGATTCTATGCAGACTCCTGTCATTCTGTCCTTGTTTTAAAGGACACTTCCTTTCACAATATATACTAATATTGAATCATTATGCTATACCCCTGAAATTAATACAATGTTATACAAGTATGTCAATTATATCTCACTAGTAAAACAAAAAGACACATACATTTAAATATTTATATTCATTGCACAGACTTCTCAAAAGTTATGTTGAAAATTGAACAGATTCACCCCAGTTCTAGTTAATTTGCTGCATCATTAAAGTACCCTTACTCTTTTACAATATGTTCTGCAAAATAACTACCACCTGTGTGCTTCTCTCTTTCTTTCACAATGAAAACTTTCTCTGCTTTAACAGTGAGAAAGCATTAAATAGAATTTTGGGATTTTACAGGAACAAAGTAACTCCTCACAAAAAGATCTACCAGTGCATAGAAGCACTGAGTTTATGGAAACTTTTTTTGTTTTTATTCAAACTACCTACCCAATAGTACAACCTACTCATATGCTTTTACTATTTAACTGTTTCCCATTCCAAAGGGATAGAAACATATACCCTCAACCAAAACATTTGCTAAAACACCCATCATTTGTATAACTCTTTTTTTTTATTATCTTGCTAAGTGAAGAATATAACTCTTGACAATTAGAATCATTTCTCATTAATTGAAAGATTTATTTTCTATAAGATCTAGCTTGGAAACCAAAGCCAGGACTATTTACATAAACTGAATTGGATTACATTACCAAAAATGGAAAGTCTTATTAACACCCAAGTCAAGATTGTTTTATTCTTCCCAAGTCTTTGTAAAATATTTTAAAATATTTCTTCCAGCTTAACAGAGTGGTACAGAGGTATTCAAGCATCATTATTCCTGGAACCTATGCATATTCATTGCTGCTGCTCTTCCCTGCGCCATTTCAGTCTTTGAAAATTTCTTTCTGCAAGGAAGTGATCAACATATTGTCACACAGTTTCAAAACGGTTCTGAAAACCAATAGTTTGTGAATACAGTTGTTCTGTGCTCTTTTCCGTTTTGTTCCCATCAGCTCTCTATTATCCCAGGGCTGCTCACTGAGTGTGTGGATTTCCCGGGTCATTGGTTCTGCCCACTTCCTGCTCTGTTGGAATATCTTTGCCATTTCCAGCATGACTTGGGTTGCCCTCATGTCAGAGCAGATAGCGAATGAGAAAATAAAATGAGCTTAGTTTGCTACTTGTTCACAACCTTAGCATATGTTTTCTTTGTTTAATTCCTCATCTACCTGTTCTTTGTTGAAGTTTTGAGGGTGAAGAAGGCTGGGTATGGGGGATTTGAAAACACTGATTAAAAATATTTTGCTCTTTTCTGCTATTTTAAATTATTTGTGTTCATTGTAATTAGATACAAGGGAAGGCTAATCTCTTTTAAGGTAATGTCAGGCATTTTCTATTGTCTACTATGGATGATGTGTTCCTTTAAGGTAAATTCGAATATTGATATTATTAACTGTCTAGAATAAAAATGACATGATTTTCTGTATTAAGACCACGAGTTACCATCTGCTGAGAATCTTCAATGAGCTGAACAAATTGGGCCCTAGCATTTTCACATTTTAGTTAAACTAAACTCTCACATTGAGAGTTAAAGCTAAGTTCAAGGACTTCCTGAACAGGCTCACAGTTCCAAGGTAAGTGTGGGTTTGTGTGCTGGGTTCTGCCCTTATTTCTAGCATGGAATAAAGAGTTTAAGGGGAGACATCTCTTAGTTGTAAAATCTGAAACAGATGAAGAGAAAAAGGTGTTGGTGGGAGAGTCTTGTGTCCTAGACAATTTTCATTTGTTCCCACCACATTTCTCCCTGAAGACCAGCCCACTATGAATATTAGATTAAAAAGGCACTCTTGGGAAATAAAAAAAGAAGACACTCTTTATTTATTTATTTTTATTTTTGACAGAGAGAGAGAGAGATACAGAGACAGAGAGAGAACTGAACTGGGGGAGCTTCCAGTTCAGCATATGGGTCCACACGGGCCGGGGCCAGGATTCAATCCTCGGTCCCTGGTGCTGCAAAGTGAGCTCTTAACCCACTGAGCCATCCTGGCTTCCCCCACTCTTTATTAACCTAAGAAATTAGGAGGAAAAACTATTTTGGTGACAGAATGTTAAAGGTTTTACACACTGCATGCAATTACAAAGGAAAATTTTTACAAACTTGAAAAAAGTATGTGCCTTCTTGTGTAACCATTTGCAAACATACTCCTCTAGCTCTATCCATGGAGGCTGGTTTAAGGGTGGGTGGGGTAAAGCTGCTGAGAAAGGCTATTGTAGAACCTCCACACAAAGATAATCTACAACAGAAACTTTACATAAATAGTAACTTGTAACAATCAGAGCTATTACACTTAAACTTGATGAATTAATTTAATCCAATAAACAAGAGAAGTACAGTAGACTCTGAGTTAACTGGCACCCATGGGGATTGGTAGATGCCAGATAAATGTAGTTCCTGGTTACTTGAGTTACTATTAAAAATAGGCCTAACTAGTACTGAACCCCATACTGTACCATACTAGACCATACCATACCATAAACTCTGTATTGCCTTGATATCAATATTAACATATAGTAATTAAAACAAACTAAGACAAAGACAAACTTAGTTTAATGTAACACAGTTTTAGTATGAAAACAGCATTGTGAATGTAGTGTATAATTTTAATTAAATGGCAGTCAATAAACTTTTCAACTTAATAAACTTCACTGACATGTTTTTTAACTTCTAGTAACTTAGGAAAAAACACAAATACAGTCAACACCGTTACAGTAGAGGCAGAGAGTTTATTGGGTGCACGTCACATCAGGATCCTCGGGATCTGAGGATGTAGCTAGGACGGGATCAGGAGAAGTGGATGTGGGTGGTTCTGGATCTACATCAGTAGATGATGCTATAGTGGCAAACTTGTGTGCAGAGTACACACGGTGTGTTTACACACTGAATTGGCAAGAGTGGAAGAGAATATGTGCTACTCAAAGCATGGGATTACTCACGGTGCAGCACGCCAAGTTTCACCTTACATTTCCACTGGAAATTGGTTTTATTTTAACTTTCAGTTAAAGTACTATTTCTTCGTTATTTTGCTGTTTGCTTCAGTTCCAGTTAACAGAGAGTCTACTGCATATTTTTAAGTCTCAAATTTTCAACAATGTTAGCATGCAATCTTACATATACTTTTATCCTTTTATAGATGAACTATCATCACAATTCAGTGATGTGCTAGGTAAAATTGACTTAAGCACATTAAATTTTTAAAAAACATAAATAATAAATTGAATTCAATATGAAACATCTCCTTCGGCGTCACCAATCCATGTTATTTTTGATTTATAAACTTGAACAGGCATTGGGTGTTATGCGTGTACTACAGATACAAAGTGTAGAAAGCAGGGGCTTTTTAATGTTACTTCTCTAAGCCTAATGTTAAACAAGATCACAAAACAGCCTCACCTACATCAGCTAGTAATCCCACTGTCTCGTGTGACCTTTCCTCACCAAACATGAAGCGTATTAACTGAGAAAATGATAAGGACATCTCTGTTACACCATTTGAACCATGAATGAAATTAATTCTTCCCTTCATTTTGATGTGTGCTATATACATTTTGCAACATAAAGGGGCTATTTGTAGCATTACTTTGCTATGAGATGAAACAAAAACACTTCTTAAAAAATTGTTAGGCAGACATATTGCATTTTCATAGGGCTGTTTTAACTAGAACAATAAAGCATTGAAGTTCATTCATGAAACCGTTTTCATAAGGTAGAAGAGATCTAACATTGCTTGGAAGTTCACCATGTAACAACAGTGATTTTACATTATTCATAGACAGCTGTTAAAGTATAGGTGGGCTGAAGCTGCTCCGACTCTGAGTGAGAGCAGCGGCCCCGTAGAGTCAGATGTTCTTCTGCAGTTAACATACAGAAAAGCATACTGTGCACAGTTGCCTTCACCACACTCACTGTCAGGAGATGGCAGGATCTGAGGCAAGTGTTTAAAGCTGGAATCCTAGCAGTCACAACATGTAGTCCTCACTCTTCGCCACAAGGGGACAGTCTTTGCACCTACTGTAATAAAGTTTAAGGAAAAGCTTCCAAGAAAAGTAAATAAATAAACCTTTCATTTCATGCTTAATGTAAGTAGTTTGCCGCCATATACTTGTCAAATCAAAGTCCAAGAAAGTGCAATATGAAATGCTGAGTTCTCACATTCCCTACAAATTGTTTTGCTCTTACTGAGATCAAATCACGGATTCTGAGAAACGTGAGAACTGCAATGGACCTTACAGCTAAGAAGAGTATCAGCTCTCTGATTGCCCACTGACTGAGTCGAGCACAGTAATGAACAAATCACGTAGAGTATCTTAGTGATCCTCCCCACAGCCACTGAGGCCAGGCATGCCACCCACTTCTCAGACCAGGTAACTGAGACTGAGCAACTCCTTCAACAAGTATTTATCGACCACAAAAGTCCTGGTAGCAGGTGAACCAGTCTTGATACTTAGGTAGGTATGATGCCAAAGCTTGCTTTGTTCTTCTATAATCCCTTCCATTCCTTCTTTACAGAGGAGAATACAGTGCCCAAGAGGCTAAATGAATTATCCAAAGGAACCGAGCTCTTGGTTTAGAACTTCTTCCTTGACCCTGTTGCACCTTCCCAGGCTGATACCAGATAGCGGTGACCACTGTCCTTAATGAGGGAAGGTCAGACTATGTAGAGTTGATTAAGAAGCCATGCCCCCCACCACCCCACCCCCAATGGCAAGAGGGAGAAGAAATACGGGTGTCGTGGAGTGTCTAAATTTCGTGAAGTTAAACTTTTCAATCAATGATTTTGGTTTAAACTTATTAAAATGTCTTACTAACTGCAGTCTTCACTCAGAAGTGTAACAAATCATTCCATCACTTTCTGACCTTTATTACTTCTCTTTCATTCTATTTTACCTTTCTAACATGTCTGGTATATATTGGTCTTTCTCATTCTATTCTCCATGTCTTTCAACATCCTATAATTTTCTTTAATTATCCCCTTTGTACTGGATAATTTCATCATATCTATCTTTAAGGTTATGATTTTTTTAACTGTCTCTAATTTGCTATTTAATCAATATGTTTGTTTTTTTATTTTAAAGATTATATTTTTATCTTCTGTAAATTCTTTTTTCAATTTATTCCTATTTGTTTTTCAAAGTACTTAATCTTTTCTTGAGGTACCAATGCCTTCATCTGTATCTTTAACCATTTTAAATGTGTTTATATTATGCTCTAATTCAGATTGTCACTACAATTTTTTAGCTTCTTAAAATTCTAGTAATGGTCTCATTGACAGTGGATTATGGCCTCATTTGCTATGTATGTTATAAACTAAAGTATGAAAATTAGTACAACTAGGTTTTTCCATTAGAAACCACTATGGTTGTGGAATTACTCCCCTGCATTAGTTTACTAGGGCTGACAGAACAAAGTTCCACAGACTGAAGAGTTGAGACAACGGAGGCTAGAAGCCGAGATCAAGGTATTGGTGGGTTGGTTTCCTCTGAGGCCTCTCTCCTTGGCTAGTAGGTGGTTGTCTTCTCTCTATGTCTTCACATGATCTTCCCTCTGAACATGTCTGTGTCCAAATTTCCTCTTTGTATAAGGACACTGGTCATATTGGATTAGAACCCTAATGACCTCATTTTACCTTAATTACCTCTATCAAGACCCTATGTCCAAATATAGTCACATTCTGAGTGAAGAACTGAGGGTTAGGACCTCAACATATGAATTGTATGGGGGCAAAATTTAATCCCATAACAATCTGAAAGTAATTTTCCTTATAAGTCTGGGTATGTCACTAGCCTAGGATACATTTTTATGTTAGTTGAATAGCTTGAGTGTTCTCAGATCCTAGGCAGTATAACTTCAATTCTCAATCTCCTGGAGAAGCACGCCACTGATTCATATTCTGAAGAAGGAGGCTTCCATCTCTCCACCCCTCTAATCATACAACCAAAGCTTTGGAAAAGGCCGCGACACGTTCTTCCCACTTCCTCTGTCACTGGGTGAACATTTGTCTTCTTTCCTGGAGAGTGTGACTATCAAGGGTCCCGTACTTGCTATACATAATTTCCCCAAAAAATTTCTACTAGCTTTTTACATTTGCTTATTTCCTTAATAAGTTTCATGTTACATTTTATACCTTTACTCCTAAACAAGATAATTATACTGTTTGAATGTTCTGATACCTAAAACTGTGAGAAAGTCCCAGCTAAGCCATTTCCTACCAAAAATAATATGGAAGTAAGGCATAAATGATATGGAAGTAAGGTATAAATAATATGAAAGTAAAATATAATATGAAATAGTATGCATCAAGGACAAATCAAAGAGCCAATTTTAATCAAATAGAAAAAAATGGCCCTGGGTAAATCCCAATTACAGGAGTAACTGGGACAAACTCTGTTAAGATATTTAAAAAGACTAAACATATGTTTAATCAATAACACATGTAGCTAACACAAAGCTTCTATAAATCTTAATTCTGAATAAAGCAATCAAATCTCTTCTTCCATAACTAAATTTTTTTCCTGATTATGTTTTCATAATTAAAAAAATAATCAGACCCCTGTCCTCTCAAAATACAGTTCACCTTGACTATGTTCTTCTTGTACGCATCTGACACACCTCAAGGAATAATCAATGACCATACCATAGAACATGAATGAGAAAATTTTTTTCTACATGTGGCTGACCCCACTTGTAGCAGGAAAAATAGAATGTTATGTTGGAAATACCTGGACTGAGGAAGATAGAGGTTCAATTCCCAGCTCTTAAAGAGTCTAACTAGCTGTGTGGCCTTGGGTGAGTCATTTATTCTCTCTGAGATACAACTTCTTCATCTTACATAAAACTAAAGTCTCAGAACTATTAAGGAATGTATGAGGGGGACCACCCATAAAGGAATGTACTTATAAAATATTGTGTATTTATTCCACATGCTTAAACTTCAGTCACCTTCAAAGTCTTGTCTGAAGCAATAAAGCTATCAAGACAGTTTTTTGACTGCTCAAAACAGTTTTTGAACTCATCAATTTTGATGTTTTTTAGTGCTTCCTCTATTATTGTTTCACTTCTTCCACATCAGCAAAACGTTTCCTTTTGAGAACTTTTTTTTTTTTTTTTTTTTTGGTGACAGAGTGACAGAGAGAGATGGAGCAAAGGGGGAGGACTGGGAGCAGTCTCCAGAGTAGTACATCATCAGCTTTCGACATAGTTTCATTGCACAGGTGGGCACAATGCTGCGCAGAGTGGGAACCAGCCAGGGGCCTCCCTCATGGCAGGCACACCCCTGCAAGCTGAGAGACTCCAACATGGGAATCCTACCCAGGGTGGGAGCTAAACGAGGGGCCTCCCACATAGAAAACTTGCCCCTGAGAGAACTGAACTGGCTTTATACCCCTGTTCAGCATATGGGTTGGCACGGTCCAGGGTCGGGGCTCGATCTTCAAATTCCAGGGCTTCAGAACAAGTGCTCAACACACTGAGCCATCCTGGCATTCCCTTGAGGACTTTTTACATTCTGTGAGACAAAAAAGGAAGAAAGGAAGAAAGGAAGGAAGGAAGGAAGGAAGGAGAGAGGAAGGAAGAAAGGAGAGAGGAAGGAGGGAAGGAGAGAGGAAGGAAGGAAGGAGAGAGGAAAGAAGGAAGGAAGGAAGGAGAGAGGAAGGAAGGAAGGAGAGAGGAAGGAAAGAAGGAAGGAAGGAAGGAAGGAGAGAGGAAGGAAGGAAGGAGAGAGGAAGGAAAGAAGGAAGGAAGGAAGGAAGGAGGAAAAGTCTCTTGAATGATCAGGTGAATAGGAGGGTGGGGCACAGGGGTCATGTTGTTTTTGGTCAAAAACTACTGAACACTCAGTGTGCTGTGGGCAGGTGCATTGTCATAGTGGAAGAACCAGTCATCTGTTTGCAACAACTTAGGTCATTTCTGTAGCATGCAGCTCCTCACAACAACATCAGCTGCTACAGTGACGCAGATGGGCTCCTAGAACACTCACCTAGTGCGGGAAGCCTGCATTACAAGGGGCCCACCCTCCAGACGATAATTCCAAGTTGTTGTTGTTGTTGTTGTTGTTGTTTGGGGGGGCTTTCCTCATAAATAAAATAACATATCGCAAGTACTTAAGAGTATAGCAGTCATACAGATTTCCCACTTCTACATCAGTTCCTTAAACTTTGCTCAGAACGAATATCTTTTTTCATGGCTGCCTATGAAACTGGTCACTCTGGTGTTTCTAGCACCCACTGCCACCAATCACCGAATGCTGGGAAAGCCATTGCCCTTTCAAATTCAATGTAGCTTGTCTGCCATAAGCACTGATCTAGTGTGGCAATCAGGGCCAAGTATCAGTTTGAAGATTGCCTTCATTTGAAGAGGGTTTACTGGCTCTGGGCCAGGTGGCTGTATCAGGCAGAATTCCAAGATGCACACTGCTATACACGCCCCTTGGCTGTGGCAAGAACCTGTGACGGTCATAGGACGTAAGCGTCAGGACTGAGTGACTCATCAGTTGTCTTTGAGGTCATAAAAACTGATGTCATCTTGGGAGGACCTGACATAGGGAGAGGCTCTTTGAAGAGTAGGTGAGACATCCGAGAAGCTCTCCCACTGGCCTCAAGGAAGAAAGCCAACAGCCACGCCATGAGCGGCCCAAGGAGAGGGGTGGCCTCTGGGCAGAGAGCCCCGCTGGTACCACCACACAGATCCGAATTCTGACAATACCTGAAGATCTTGGAAGACCACCTTGAGCTCCAAATAACTGCAGTGGGACCCACACCTTGCCTGTCATCTTGGGGGACCTTGTGCAGAGGTCCCAGTGAGGCCATGCCTGAACTCACAACCCAAAGAAACAGCGATTATAAATGGGTGTTGTTTTCAGCTGCCACATTTGTGGTTATTTGTGAGTCACAGTGGAAAGCAACTACAGTGCCTTATCTGTGCGGTCAGCTGTCTGCCCTCAGTGATAACAAAGGCTCTAACATCTGCTCTGCGCTGGTCTCTAACATATGTTTATGTGACAGTACCACAGAGCCCCGGGGTGTCGAGAGATGACATAGCTATAATCCTTTTTAACTTCATATAATCAAAAACTTATTATTTGCTTGTTACAATGATTGACTTGATACTATGATTAAATTTGCATAAGTAGTCATATATAATTGAGAGGGGAAACTATTGTTTTTTAAACAAATCTACTAAATTCTTTATATATTTGAATTGTTTAATCTTTACAAAACCATCTAAGATGGATTTTACTGTTCCCATTGTTCAGATAAGGTCACTAAACCTCAGAAATGTCTAAACAACTTACTCAGTCATTCAACTAGTAGTAAAAGAGCCAGTACTCCATGGCTGGGATGCCTGGGACAGAATATTCTGTCATTTGGTTTATTGTATTAATGGTGTGCTATAAGAATGTGGCTACCAAACCAGGATTCATAGAGGACTCTCAGTTTGAGTTGAAAGAAGTTCTCAAAGTTTCAGAAATGGTATCTCGGAACCGGTTAGAGCACTGAAGCTCACCTGCCTCCCTGGGATGCTTCCTGGCTAATGTTGGGACCATATTGCATTAGCACATGATAGAGATATTTTCTGTTGACATATAATTACAAACCTCTTTCCTTCTTGGCAGATTTTTCAGAAGCTGAAACAGGTGGATTATTTTTTAAGAGAATATTCAAGGCATGCAGTGACATTGATTACTGTGGGGCATTTTGTTTGTTTTTTAATTCCCCCAAATGTCACATAAAATAGAGATTTCACACAGAAACACTTTCAGTGCAATACAATTGTATAAATCCAATCTTAAAATGGCCTTCAAACTTCATATTACAGTATTATGCTTATTATCCCCTAACTAGCAGCTTCTAGTCTTATGCAATGGGCAGTGCACATGGGAATGTAATAAATGTTTAAGTCAAGAGATAAGAAGGAGAGGTTCCAGGATATGTCAACAGGTTGAGTGCTTGCCTTGCAACCGCAAGGTCCGGTGCAAATCTCTATGCTAAGATGCGGTGCAATTAGTTCTCACCTCCCATGCAGGAGGCCCCCAGTTCAGTTCCCACCCCATGTGTCCCCACATCCACCTGTGTGAAGTGAAACTGTATCAAACTAATGATGAACAGTTACGAAGAATGCTCTGGGCCCTCCCCCCTTCTCTCTCTCTCTCTCTCTCTCTCTCTCTCTCTCTCTCTCTCTCTCTCTCTTGCTTTCTGTCTCTCCTCTGAAACAATAAAATAAATCTTTAAAAAAAAAAAAACTAGAAGAAAAAATATACTATAAGGACGTGTTCATCACCAACAGTGCTAACACTCTTACTCTGTCCTTGTCATTTATAGTTCATCTTGAATAGTTATAGAAAGCATAAGACATGTCCCATTCTTACCTTTAGGATTTACAGAAGTACCATGTCATTACAATAATTTTAATGACAAGGCAGCAGATCAGTGAAAGAACTGTATATTCAAAAAATGGCAGTTATATTGTTATTGTGAGATTTATCATTATTTTCAAGATTATAAACATTGTCCATTCTTTCCTGTTATGCATCCTTCACAGCCTAATGTGTGTCCAGGTACCTTTATATAAGAAAATTTCACGAAAAGTTTTGGTTAAACAAAATAAAGTCGAATTAACTTGTACCTTGTGGTTTCTTTTAGTTGTCTTATGTTTGTTTGTATCTAATTTTCCCTAACGTAAAATTTATTTAAAATGTTTGATCATGTCAGCTGTGTCTTTTTATTCTCTTATTTCTAGAAATAACATTGAGTCATTCAGTAGTTTTCTAGACTCATATTCCACTTCCTCATCTAGATCCTTAATTCCCCAAATAGTACTAGACCCCCATCAAAGTAGAACCTGATTGATGGCCTAGTGTTAGGGAGGTGGAAAATCGTTTCCTTTCTAAATTCTGTGGTCATCATTATCATATGTCAATTTTTATTTTATTTAGACATTTGTTTTCAGTAAAAAGGCAAGGTAAAAAAAAGAAAAAAGAAAAAGATCTTCTGTGAGAAAGAACATCCTTTGCTATGATCAGAATCACATTTGAATGTGAATGAGTTTCCCAGCATTTTTTTTTTAAGATTTATTTTTATTGTTTTTTTTTTAATTGTTTATTGTTTTTGACAGAGAGAGAGAGAGAGAGAGAGATACAGAGACAGAGAGAGAACTGAACTGGGAGAACTCCCTAGTACAGCACATGGTTCCGCACAGGCCAGGGCCGGGATTCGATCCCTGGTCCCCAGCACTGCAAAGTGAGCACTCAACCCACTGAGCCATCCCGGCTTCCCCTACCAGCATTTTTTGAGAACAGGTCTTCATAAACTGGATAGGTAAAATCACTGGAAACCTGAATAGAGTAGAGGGGGAAGGAGAAAAGGAAATAAGTGAGAGAGAACACAAAGCCTGGACTTGGGAATAAAAGTAATATGTTGAATGTGGAAGAATTTTATGATAAGATCTAAGTATTGTGGTGGAAAGTTGGAGAAAATGTGTGCATAAGAGACAAAGAGATGACTTCACATTTGGTCATTTTTCTAAATCAATTGTATTTATCTAATTGCTAATAGAAAATATGTAAAATAAAGTATTAATACATGAGAAGATTTATCTGGAGAGGTATGTACAGTAGCCTCAATGGTCCCGAAGAAGTCAACACGATTATGTGCTCAGCAGACTCTAGATGAAAACCATGTCTTTCTTATCGATCTTTATAATCTCAGGACAAAACCTGGACCAAAATGGGAATGGAATAAGTATTGTTGAGTGTGAAAATTGAAATGAAGAGAGGTGGATTGAATGATAGCCACTGGAAAGGAACTCCACAGGGGAAAATCAATTACATTTGGTGAAAGCCTGGATAAAGATTATGAAGTTTAGAGATGTCACATCATACTACGTTTTGAGCTTTGGAAATGGAAATTTGGGAAAACATGATCCACTGAGTCATGAGTCAAGTAGCTATACAAATGGTTGAAGGTGATGCTAGCTGCTATGCCTGAAAAAACTTTCAAATCTCAAAGGTGTACCAATAAAAATTTAAGCATGAGTAAATCTACCAAATTAAGTCTAATACGGGTTGTGTGGGAGGGGGAGATAAGAAATACGAAAGAGTGTTCTTCAGGCTGAACTGAACAGATACTAGCAAGAACACAAAGCTGTAAGAAAAAATAAAGAATACTGGTAAAAGTAACTACATAGGAAATATAGAAGCTAATATTATTGTACTTTTGGTTTGAAACTACTCTTTTATCTCCATATAATTTAAAGGACAAATGCATTGAACAGTAATTAGAAATATCTGTCAGTGAGATATAACATACAGAGATGTAGCCAGTGTCAATAATAATATAAGGGGGTGGGGGGGGAGATATATAGGAGCAGAGTGTTTACATACTGTTGAAACTAAGTTGGTTATACATTGGTTTTATACTATTGAAACCAAGTTGTTATGTGTTTAAATAGTTCATTATAATCCCCAATATAATCACTGAGAGTAATTTATAAATATACAAAACAGAAAAAGAGATTGAAAATTGTACACTATAAAAAATTTACTAAATATAATAGGGAAAAAGGCAGTATTGGAGGACTTGAGGAATAACAAAAACTATTTAAGACATACGGAAAACAAATAGCTAAATGACTGAAGAAAATCTTTACTGATGAGTACTTATTTTCAATGTAACTGAATTAAACGCACCTATTTAATTAGCAGAGATTGGTAGAATGAATAAAAACAGTACAGTGTGATTCATCTTTACAGCATCCATAAGACAGCCACTTTGTTACAATACAAAGACACAAAGAGGTTGAACACAAATAATGAATAATTATATTTGTAAATAGTAGCTAAAAGAGAGCTAAGGTGGCTATATTATTATAAAACAAAATAGACTTTAAGTCAAAAAGTTTACAAATATCAAATGAATGACATTATATATTGCTAAATGGTGCATTACATCAGCAAAATATAACAATTAGAAACACATATGTAAGTAACAGAATTCCAAGATATATGACACAGAAATTTATAGAATTTATGGAGAAACAGTTTTGTCATAATATTTAGAGACTTCAGAGAAAGCTGGGATGGTTCAGCGGGTTAAGCGCTCACTTTGAAGCCCCGGGGACCGAGGATTGACTCCTGGCCCGGCCCATGAGGACCCATATGCTGCACTGGGGTGTGCCTCCAGTTCAGTTCTTGCTGGGACCTATGTGGGAGGCTCCCAGCCCAGTTCCTGCCCTGCGCAGCCCCACGCCCACCTGTGGAGTGAAACTATATGGAAAATTAATGCTGTCAACTATGGAGACTGCTCTGGGCCCTCCCCCTTCTCTCTGTCCCTCTCTGTCTCTGTTTCTCTCTGCCAAAAATCAATAAAATAAATCTTAAAAAAAAAATGTTTAGACTTTAGTACCCTATTTCCAATAACACACAGAACAACTGACAGATTAATAAAGAAACAGAGCTGGTTGCTGGGATAGCTCAGCAGGTTGAGCGCTTGCTTCGTAACTGTGAATTCCAGGGATCAAATCCCAGCTCCAGCCCGTGCAAACCCATATGCTGAGCTGTGTCACAAATGGTAACCACCAAGATGGCCCTGAGGTGAAGGCTCTCTCCTCCCATGAGGGAGGCCACCGATTTGGCTCCCACCTCACATGGCCCTATATCCACCTGTGTGGAATGAAACCATGTCACAACTAATAATGTACAACTATGGAGACTGCTCTGGACTCTCTCTCTCACCTTCTCTCAAACAATAAAACAAATCTTAAAAAAGGAAAAGAAAAGAAACAGAAGACTTGAACAAAACTATAGACTAATTGGACCTAACAGACATATACAGATACACAGAGCATTCACATTTTTCTCAAGTGCACCTGGAACATTCTCCAGGATAGATTACATGTTAGGTCACAAAACAAGTCATAATAAGTTTAAGAAGATTGAAATCATACAAAGTTTCTTTTCTGACCACGTTGGAATGAAGCCAGAATATTTAGAACAAAAATGGAAAAACTTATACATATGTGAAAAATAGAAAATATGCTATTAAACATTAGATCAAAGAATAAATTATAAGAAAATTAGAAAATACCTTGAGATAAACAAAAACAAAACCACAAACTACCAAAACCTACTCAAGAAGAAACAAAAAATCTGAGTATACCTAAAACAAATAATGAAATTTAATCAGTGATCACAAACTTCCTAACAAAGGCAAGTCCAGGACCATATGATTTCACTGGTTAGTTCTACCAAATTCTTAAAGAAGAATTAGTACCAATCCTTCTCAGACTGTTTCAGAAAAAGGAGAAACATGTCCTACCTCATTTCTATGAGGCTAGTACTAGCCTGACACTGATGCCAGACAAAGATACTACAAGAGAACTATTGACCATTATCCCTAATGGCTATAGATGCAAAAACCCTCATCATAATACCAGCAAACTTAACACAGCAGAAAAACGTTATACACCTTGGCTAGTGGGATTTATCTCAGTAATGCAAAGGCATTTCAAAATGCAAAATCAGCCAATTTAATACATCTCCTTAATAAAATGATGCATAAACTCCACCTGATCATTTCAACTGATGAAGACAAACACTTGACAATATTCAACACTCACGATAAAAACAAAAAAAACAAAAAATTAACTAGAAATATATCTCCTCAAAATGATAAAGTCAATATAAAAAACTCCCAGGTAATGTCATAGTCAATGGCGAAATACTAAAAGCTTTTACCCTATGGTCAAATACAAGACTAGGATGCTTGTTTTCACCAATTCTATTTAACATAGTACTGGAAGTTCTAGCCAGAGTAATATGCAAGAGAAGAAAAATAAAAGATGTCCAAAATGGAAAAGATGTACATCTTTTATGTAGAAAAAATGCTAATGAATCCACACATAGACAAATAGAGCTGTTAGAACTAATAAGTGAATTCACTGAAGTTGTAGAACATTAAATCAACACACTATTGATTTAACTGCATTTCTATGCACAATCTGAAAAGAAATTAAGAAAACAATTGCATTTACAATAGCATGGGGGAAAAAAATACTTAGAAAGAAATTTGACTGAGGAGGCACAAGACTTATACACGGAAAACTACAAATCATTGATAAAAGAAATCAAGGAAGACCTAAATAAAAGGAAGACATTCCTTGTTCATTAAATAAAAGACTTAATTCAAGGGCAAGGGGAAACACCCAAAATGAAATCGTCTTTTGGAGGTAGGACCCCTTATAGTGTAGGCCTCCCTCTGCTAGTGAAATGTTCTAGAAACCCATCTGCATCAGTGTAACAGCTGGTGTTGTGAAAGGCTGTGTTCAGCTTCAGTAAATTTTTTTTTTTTTTTTTTTTTTGGAGAACTCTGTTAACATGTCTGTCCATTTCATGATGGGTGATTTACACGGACAATGTGCAGCATGACAACACATCTACCCATACTGCTCTGAGTATTCAGCAGTTTTTGAACAAAAATGGCATTGTCCCCATGCCCCACCCTCTCTATTTACCCAATCTCACTCTGAGCAACTTTCGTTTCCACAATTAAAAAAAAAAAATCTTCTAAGGGAAAGGTTCTGCCAGCATGGAAGAGGTGAAACAAAAAACAGTAGAAGCACTAAAAGGCATCAAAATCACTGAGTTCAAAAACTGTTCTGAGCAGCAGAAAAGCATCTTAATAGAAGAATAATATCAAACAAAAAGTACTTTGAAGGTGACTGAAGTTTAAACATGTAAGAATAAATATGCAGCTTTTTTATAAATAAATTCTGAGTTTCTTTGGGGGGGTCCTCCCTCATATTGTTAAGATGACAATATTGCCTAAATAGCCTAAAATTTCCATGTAATCCTTATCAAAATCCCGAGAGTTTTCTGAATACATGGAGAAATCCATCATAAAATTCATATGGAATTTCAAAAGACCCTGAAGAGCCAAAACAGTAATGTAAAAAATTTCAAAAACAAAACAATAAACAAAAAACAAAACAACAAAAAAGAAACATAGTTGGTTTCAAAATGTATTACAAAGATATTTTAGTCAAAACAGTATGATACTAAAATAAGGACAGACCTATAAACCAATGGAATTGAAATAAGAACACAGAAATAAATCCTCACATTTATGGTCAATTGATTTTTGACAATGATACCAAAATCTTTAACAAATGGTACTGTGGCAACAAGATTCCCAGTTGTCAAAGAATAAACTTAGGTCCTTATACTTTATACCACATACAAAAATTAACTCAATATTAATTAAGGACCTAGATTTAAAAGCAAATATTATAAAACTATTAGAGGAAAACAGGAACAACTTTTTATGAGCTTGGATATAGCAATGATTTCTTAAATGTGACACAAAAGCACAGTTAATAACAAGAAAGAGAAATTGCACTTCATCAAAATTAAAAACTTTTGTCCATCAAAGAATAGCATTGAGAGAGTTAAAAGACAACTCATGGAATGAGAGAAAATATTTGTAAATCATATACATAGAAAGAGGTTAATATTTGGAATATATTAAAATTTTCTACAACTCAACAACAAAAGGACAAACAACCCAATGTTTTGTTTTGTTTTAAGATTTATTTATTGTTTTTGACAGAGAGAGAGATACAGTCAGAGACAGAGAGAAGGGTGAGGGCCCAGAACAGTCTCCATAGTTGCACATCATTGGTTTTTCCACATAGTTTCATTCCACACAGGTGAGCAAGGGCCCTGCAGGGCGAGAACTGGGCTGGAGGCCTCCCACATGGGAGGTGTGCCCCAGTTCAGCATATGGGTCCACACAAGCCGGGACCACAATTCAATCCTCCGTCCCTGGGACTGCAAAGCTAGCACTCAACTCTCTGAGCCATCCCAGCTTCCTTATTTTTATTAAGTCTTAACAAAACATTTAAGCTCAAAAACTGCTTTAGCCTTTATTTTTTAATATTTGACTATACTTTGCATTCTGGCTCTTTTTAGTATATATTATACTCTACTGCATTGCATTTATTTTTTATATATTTGATATCTGCACAGACTACGCATTGTTGCAGGAAGCGACACCCGATGGAGAATATCAGACACTTGGACAACTCTTTAGATAGAGGAAGGAGATTTTATTTAAGCCAGCTGAGCACACAGGGTTATCCACACCTAGCACACGCTCCCCGTGGGAAAGTTTCTTGTGGGTCTTATACATGGTTGGTGTCCACGTGACCTGTCTTAAGATTCTCGTCAAGGTGGGGAGGGGGAATCTTGGTAGGAATGTAGGAGTTTTTGGATAAACCTTGTCAGGCTTCCTGTCACCTGAAAAACCTGTTTACTCAGGAGGCCAGTGTAGTTCATCGGCCTTTGGAGTGCGCTATTGTAAGATTCTTCCCTTCCCATTAGTGAGACTCTCCCAGTGGCTTTCCTATCTCAGAATTCTAAAATCTTCCGCTCCCAACATTTATTGAAAGCAAGGATTGTGCTTCCCATGACTAAATCCTCAGTGCTCAGCGAAACTTCTGGCATGGAACAACCCACAATAAAAGCTTACTGGACAGTTTATAGCCCCACCTTCCCAGCTGCACCCCACAGTGCTGAACACAACCTCCTACTGAGGAGGCCCCAAATAAGCATGTATGATCTAACTGTAACCTCGGTATGGGTTGGTTGTTACATGCCCACAACATTTTGGTATTATTCAACTGTGGCTTTAAAGAGCAATCATTGAGAATGTGAGTCATCCATGGAAAAATGCCTGTAGCATACTATATTCAAGATTCCTTTGTTCCTGATACTAAATAACAGAGAACATTAACCACCAACCCTCAACTTCCCACCACAGTAATGAAGCATGTCACAGCCTTCAACAGGACTCCTGGAGAATCCCACAGACCACAGCAAAGCCACATTAAGGACCAGCATTGTGGTATGGAAGTTCTCTATTCATGGTGCCTGAGAGTAAGACAGAATTCTGCAAAGAGAAAAAAAAAAAAGAAAGAAAAAACAAAAAAATTTTTTTTATTTCATCTGTCCCAACTCACATTACAAACTTGTGCCTCACAAAAAAGTAGAATAAAATAAACATGACAACACTAATAACTCATTCGTGTGTCCTGCAAAAGTTTGTTTCAGGGGATATAGATGATGCATATGCAGTATAAGCTATCTGTGTTATATAAAATATAAACTGAATGAGTCATAAAATTCATTAGGCAAATTGTTTAGGTTAATTAAAACCCAAACTAGCTGCCTTTAAAACCAGTTAATGTAATGATTTCTTTCATCCTTATGTGGCAGAGAGATAAGGTAAAGTGTCACCATTTAAAATTGTAAGCAGGGGAATCCGGGATGGCTCACTTTGCAGCCCTGGGAACTGAGGATCGAATCCTGGCCCCGGCCTGTGTGGACCCATATGCTGAACTGGGGAGTGACCCCAGTTCAGTTCTCACCGGGGTGAGACCCCGGCCCAGTTCCTGCCCTGTGCAGCCCCATGCCCACCTGTGGAATGAAACTATGTGGAAAAACCAATGATGTGCAACTATGGAGACTGCTCTGGGCTCACCCCCTTCTCTCTGTCTCTGTCTCTGTATCTCTCTCTCTCTCTCTCTCTCTCTCTCTCTCTCTTTCTGTGGAAAACAATCAAAATAAATCTTTAAAATTGTAAGCAATCAGGAATCAAAGAGAGAACAAATTTCCTCTTCGACTTTTAAAGGGATAAGTGCTGCTTAAATACAAATGGGGAAATAATTCAGTTGGTTTCCAATCGTATTTTTATTCAAGTGAATCTACCAGAAGTCAACTTTTAGCGCAAAGTGATAATTTTTTAAAACCTGAGGAACACAGGACCCAGTGCTGGTGGAGAAAGTTTCTGACTTGTTTTGCCTTAATTGTCAATAAATTTTACCTACGCTGCCTCCGGCTGGTGGACTTCTCAGTCTTTTCTGAGTAGTCACATTCAAATTATGTATGCAGGGCTAAAGAGGAAGTATCTGAGTTTAATAAATAAAATGTAAGACAATGGCATTCATTATACCACGATTCTCTTTAACTTATATTAAAGTTGCCCTTGGGGATGGTGGGATGGCTCATCAGGTTGAGCGCTCATCTTTCAGCCCCAGCGTCCAAGGATTGTGTTCGGGGCCCCAGCCCAGGCAAACCCATATGCTGAACTTGGGGGTGTGCTTCCCATGTAGGAGGCCCCCAGCTCGTGGGGGTGTGTATCCCATGCGGGAGGCCCCCGGCCCTGTTCCTGCCCTGCGCAGACCCCCACCTACCTGTGGAATTAAACTATATCGAAAAATAATGATATATAACCATAGAGACTGCTCTGGGCCCTCCCCCTTCTCTCTCTGTCTCTTTCTTTCTCTGTCAAAAACAACAACAACAACATAAATAAATAAATAAATAAATAATACATAACTACATAAAGTTGTACTCACCTGGGTGCAAGTCTCCTTTGCAAATATATTTGGTGTTAATAGAGGCACTCTCAACATCAACTGAGTTCTGTTCCTACAACTGGGTCATTAAGCAAATTGGTCAATAAGCGAGGAGCTTGTCTTGTGTGTCGTGGTGCCATAGGGTATGTATTTTTTAATAGACATCACATGACACCATAAATGAAATATGTACTCTTGCATGATTGGGAACACTTCGTGTAGTGTACAAGACCAAAACTGAAAGGGGATTCCCAAGAATCACACAGAGTAAACAAGGGGATTCCCTGTGCTAGATAATTGGTCTTTAGTCCTAGCAGTTGTTACAAGAAGGTCATTAAGTGAGGAGTGGCTATATTGTATGATTCTTTTTCTGTATCTTGTGGTGTTTTGACACCTTATAAATCTTGCTGCTGAAGACCACCTTCCCAGGGCTAACCAATTCTTAAGAGATAGCAAAGGGCAAGACCCAGAGCTCACCTTTTATATGCAAATTAACTTCCAACTACTTCCTTTATTAACACACACCAAATCTATATATCCCCTGACCTAATTCATCCCAAGGCCAGTTACCTGGTCACCAGGGACAACCCCTATTGCCCAAGCATGCCAGAATTCTGCAAAAGAGCCAATTCCAAACAGTTTACTCTGCCCTGCCTTGCCCTTCTCACACAAACCCCAGTAAAGGCTCTGGCCCAGGCTTCCCCCTCACTGGCACGCTGCTTTGCCAAACAAGAACCTGGTGCTGCCCGTGTGGTCCTGAGTGACACAGTATGCCCTCTTCACTCGGTAAATATAAGTAATAAATTCTTTCAACGGCACTGACCTCTCTGTCATTGCTCAGTCACCTCTATATATTAAAAATTTATGGGTATAAGTGAGTCAAGCATCAGAAGAGATGCATATGCAAACATGCTTTGGGCTCTTTTGCTTTAGCATTTGTTGGGAGAAAAGCCACACAAAATTAATTAGAAGAGAACAAATCTATGCACAGATTTCTAAAGAGAATAATAGAGCCTGTCAGCTTTGCTTAGCTTTTGGTTTTCAGAAACCACTTAATTAGCCATCAGTTTTATTTCTGGACCTTTCCCTAAGACTTCTCTGAATTGTCAAATAAGATGACTTTCAAAGTGAGAACCTATAGCTGCCCAGTGAAATGACTGTAATAGGCAGTTGTTTTGGGCTACGCTTTGTTGTGTGGATTTCTGACTAGAATGCAGTTTTGCTTCTGTCCTCTGACCCACGACATCACGACAAGGGTTTACAGGAGAGCTGAGCTTTAAGTCATTCACTTTCTGTAAACTTTTGTGTAAACATCGCAGGCCCTCTGCTGGTAGCAAAATTGATTGTGGTGTATACTGCAGAATACATCTTTGACCAAACAGATATTACTATGGCAGTGGTTCTTGACCTTCACTCTACAACAGATTCTTTTAGGGAGCTTTCTAGAAATACTGATGTCCGTGTTCCTCTGCAAGATGTTTGGTTTCAGTTAATTGGAATTCAAACTTTGAAATATTTTAAAATTTCCCTAGATGATTTTAACGTTCAACCAGAGTTGAAAACAATCATCTGCATATTATCCACTAGCCTGGACACTATAAAATCTGGAAATCTATCCCCAGTTTGCCAGATCCAATAACAAAATGTTTATGAAAGAAAAATAATTGCAAGGAAAAGCAATGTGTCTTTGTGAACAGCATTGGCTTAGGAATGTCCATCCACTGTTACCATCCATTTGCTAAGAGATTCTGGTTAAGTCACTGCAAACTTCTACCTGCATAAGACTCACTTGTGAGGCTCTACTTTGTGGAGCTTCTAAATGATCCAGTTTCAAAGGAAAGGAGATTGAGAATTTAAAAAGAAAAGAGTAGAGATGGGATTGTATTAATTAAGGGAGAGTACATCACTTGTACTAGCCAAGTAAAGTTTAGTGCTCTCTTAGGATAGTTTGTTTTGAAAAAAATAACCTGGACAAATTTGTTAGCATTTATGGACAAGGAAAGCAGGCCCAGGAGGTGTAACTACATCCTCACTATACTATTTACAACTCTTCAACTCTGTATAGGCTCCTTGACCTCATGTACAGCAATGGAATGAAGCTGTTTTGAGTGAACCATGGCATGAATCACAAAGAAAATTGTACTTCGCACTCAATCTTTTGTTTGAAATAAAATGTATTTGAAATGCTTTAAAATTTTTTTTCTTATTTTTCTTGACTTCCCAGATGATAAAAATGTTGTCCTTCCTTTATTTTTCTAGGCAGATTAGTTGACATCTCTAATCCACTCTTAACACTGTTACCTTTATGTCTTTTTTTTTTTTTTTTAGAATACGGTAGCTCTGAATGGAATAGCATCTGGAAATCTGACAAAGTAATTATGTCTCTTTAGATCATTAATAATGATGTTAACTAAAATCCAACAAGGAAATCATGGCGCCCTGATGTTCATCATTACAATTCATGATAGCAGTTGAGTACGTCTGCCATCATGTTTCATTGAACTCAGATGACAATGTTTCTGACATTAAACTCTGGCGTTGCCTCGGGATGAGGCAAGCTCGCCAGGTGAAGAGCCGAATCTTCATTATCAATGAACTTCCTATATGGATTCTCATTCTCTCTCTCTTTCCATTAACAAAATAACCAGTTGACTTTAATAAATGTGGAGGGAGGGTCTCTAGAACACGTTGCTTTGAGTCAAATCATGACCCCTTCTTTAAACATCATTGGAAATAATTTTTATATGACATGAATGGTTTAGGTGTAATCCAGCTTGAGGTCGGAAGTATGAATGATCCAACATCTCAAGGTATTTTCCACATCTGTGCTCTGAGTTTATATTACTTATCTCTCCTATATATTTGTATATTCCATTTTGAAGTTGTTTCCTCAAAAAGAAGAATCACCCAAACTACCGCCCATCCCTTTTTAATTACATGGATAATACAGCACTTTGGGCTCAACATTTTGGGTTCTATCTCTAAGAGGTTAGATCATGCTGTAGACCAGGGGTTCCCAACCGCCACACCACAGATCAGTACCTGTCCACAGCCTTTTAGGAACTGGCCACACAGCAGGAGGTAAGTGGCCAGTGAGTGAGCAAGGCTTCTTCTGTATTTATAGCTGCTTCCCATCACTCACATGACTGTCTGAGCTCTGCTTCCTGTCAGATGAGGCAGCATTAGATTCTCATAGGAGCCGGAACCCTGTTGTGAGCTGCACATGCGCATCCCCTTTCTCCCCAGCCATGGAAAACTGTCTTCTGTGAAACCAGTCCTTGGTGCCAAAGAGGTTGGAGATGGCTGCTCTAGACTATATCCTCAACTGTAGCTCTTGTTACCAGGCTACCAGGTGATTAATGGAATATTTATTTAATCCAGATAAATGATTTATGTATACAAATCTAAGAATCATGGAAATTATATGGTCTGATTCCAATAATACCTCTTAATTTTTTATAATTTAAAGATTAACTTCTAAATAAATATAAAAACATTCACTAGTACATAGGGAAAAATAAGAAAGAAAGCCTTTTAACTAATTATTAAAAAAGCTAATATTTATTGAGCACTTACTTTATACCTAGTGATAGATCAAACCTATGAACTTAATAAAAACTATCTCATTTTTCAAGCTAGAAAATTAATAAAAACGATCTCTTCTAATGAAAGCTACAGAGAGTGATTTTTAACATCTCTATCGAAGTATTTAATTTTTCTTTTTTCTTCACTGAGCTATTATACAGCAGTTTAAAAACTGGGTTGAAAATCAAATTTTTCTTTTTAAATTCTTACTCATTTATTAGTTGTTATATAGTGACTAAGTTTTTCTCAGATTTATTGCATTAATCTACATCAACCTGAATTCTGCTCAGTTTCACTTCTATTTGCTGGAATAACTTTTTATCTTTATCATGTACCCCTTTATTCAGTCCTTCTCTGCCTTTATCCTTACGTACATGTATGTTATATATTTATATAAACAATAATCATCCTAGAGCAGCCCGGGGCCGCATGTGGCCCACTACAGGTTTTTTTGCAGCCCGCCAAGACATCAGATTTTTATGATACAATTTATATCTTTTCTGAAATGCAAAGTTAACTAATAAATGCAATCATTTTAAAAGGTGTGACCCCCCCGCTAACCTTCGTTTCCACAAAGCGGCCCGAGCCAAAACAATTGCCCACCCCTGTCCTAGAGTAATGGAGTTAGAAACAAATTTAGGACTCTTTTGTTGAAGACCTACTCATTTTTTTGGAAAATTTACTGCTATTCAATTGATTAGCTACTTAGCTTTCATTTATTTATTTTAATTGTTAGATTGAGGTGATGTTGGTTGATAACAATTACATAGGTTCCAAGTGTACAACTCTACATCACATTGTCTATGCATCGCATTATGTGCTCACCACCCAGAATCAGCTCTCCTTCCATCACCGTATATTTGATGCCCCCTCGCTCCACCCCCCCACCCACTCTCCCACCCACCTTCCCCTTTACCCTCAGGTGACCACTAAGCTACTGATGGTGTCCATGAGTTTTTGTTTTTGTTACTTTCAGTTTTATATTCTGCCTATAAGTGAGGTCATATGTTTCCTGATTCTTTCAGTCTGACTTATTTTTTTTTTTTTATATATTTATAGAGAGTAATTATTTTATCTTTAGTGCATATTTATTTCTATTTTACTCTTGACAGATAGAGAGAGAGACAGAGACAGAGACAGCTAGAGAACCGAACTGTGGGAACGCCCCAGTTCAGCATGTGGGTCCTGCCTGGGCCGGAGCCAGGATTCGATCCTCGGTCCTCGGGGCCTCAAAGCGAGCGCTCAACCCGCTGAGCCGTCCCGGCTTTCCCAGTCTGACTTATTTTGCTTAACAAAATGGTTTCAAGGTCCATCCATGTTGTCACAAATGGCTGTATTTCATCTTTTCTTGTCACTGAGTAGTATTCCATTGTGTAAATGTACCTCAACATCTTTGTTCAGTCATCTATCAAAGGACACTATGGTTATTTCCACAAATCGGCCACCGTGAGCAGTGCTGTAATGAACATTGGGGTACACATATCTTTGCCAATTAAGGTTTTCAATTTTGGGGGGTAGATATCCAGAAGAGGGGTTGCTGAGTCATATGGCTATTCCATTTCTAACTTTTTGAGAAATCTCCATACTGCTTTCCACAGTGTCTGTACCAATCTACATTCCCACCAGCAGTGTATGAGGGTTCCTTTTTCTCCACAGCTTCTCCAGCACTTGTCATTCCTTGTCTTGACTATACCCATTCTAACAAGTATTAGATGGTATCTTGTTGTGGTTTTAATTTGCATTTCCCTAATTGCTAGTGATGTTGAACATTTTTTCATATATCTGTTGACGTTTGTATGTCTTCATAGGAGAACTTTCTGTGTAGGTCTTCTGCCCAGTTTTTAATTGGATCGTTTGTTTTTTTTGTTGTTGAGTTGTATGAGTTCTTTATATATTTTAGATATAAGCCACTTATCTGAGGATTGTTTGCAAATATTTTCTCCCATTCAGTTGCTTTCCTTTTACTTTGTTGACCGTGCCCTTTGCTGTGTAGAAGCTTTTTAGTTTGATATAGTCCCATTCATTTATTTTTGCTTTTTACTTCCCTTGCCTTTGGGGTCAAGTTCATAAAGTGCTCTCTGAGCCCAAGGTCTATAAGTTTAGTACTCGTGCTTTCTTCTATGGAGTGTATTGATTCTGTACTTAAGTGGAGGTTCTTAATCCACTTTGAGTTAATTTTGATATATGGTGACATTGCACAGTCCAGATTCATTCTTTGGCATGCGGTTATCCAATTTTCCCAGCACCGTTTATTGAAGAGGGTTTCTTTTCTCCATTGTATATATTTTTGCTTCTTTGTCAGAAATTACTTGTCCATATATTTGTGGATTTATTTATGGGTTTTTTATTCTGTTCCATTGGTCTATATGTCTTTTTTTCTGCCAGTACCAAGCTATTTTGATTATTGACAGTCTGTAGTATATACTGAAGTTGGGGAGCATGAGGCCTTCAGGCTTATTCTTTTTTCAAAGGATTGTTTTTGTGATTCGGGGTCTTTGTGGGCCCATATAAGTGTGATGATTTTTTTTTTTTAATCTTTTTTCCCTTTGAAATTGGTAATCTCTTTAGAATAGAAACATGTCTTATTTATATTTTTACTACTTATACTTAGGAATATCTGGTTTACAATAGGATATAAAGTGTTTGCTGAATGAATAAAATCTTTAATGATCTTCTTTAAACTCTCTCAGGTATAGGCAGGCTTAGAGAGATGCTGATAGAGTCATTCAAGCGACCCAGTCCGGCATTTTTTTACAGAAGCCCACGGGAACTAATACAGCTAGAGAACGTCATCTATAAGATATTTTCCCTCAGCAGTTTGAAGACCCCTCCTAACACTGTCACCAGGAAGGGAACATTTTTATATTGATTTCTTAGCTTGGGGTGCCATTTCCTTGGTATAGATACCCATTTGGGGAATTTTTTATTGTTGTTTTTGGTTTTTGACAGAGAGAGAGACAGACAGAGAGAAGGGGAAGGGCCCAGAGCAGTCTCCATAGCTGCATATCATTAGTTTTCTACATAGTTTCATTCCACAGGTGGGCACAAGGCTGCGCAGGGCAGGAACCCACAGCGGGCGGGGAAGGAGGGGGTGGCGGGGGGGGGGGCGGGGTTGTGCAGTGAAACTCTTTCATGGGAAGCACGCCCACAGTGGGAGCTGAACTGGGGGCCTCCCACATAGACGGCTCACCCTGATGAGAACCAAACTGGGGGCACACCCCAGTTCAGTATATGAGTCCACATGCGCTGTGGGGTTGGGATTTGATCCTCAGATTCTGGGGTTACAAAACAAGTGCTCAACCTGCTGAGCCATCCCAGAATCCCTGGGCTTTTTCTTTTTCAGATTTATTTTTATTGTTTTTGAGAGAGAGAGAGAGAGAGAGAGAGAGAGAGAGAGAGAGAGAGAAACAGAAAGAGAGAAGAGGGAGGGCCCAGAGCAGTCTCCATAGTTGCACGTCATTAGTTTCATTCCACATAAGAGCACAGGGCTGCACAGGGCAGGAAAATGGCTGGGGGCCTCCTCCCACATGGGAGACATGCCCCAGTGAGAACTGAACTGGGCGCCCCACATGGGAAGCACACCCAGTTCAGCATATGGGTCCACATGGGCTGGGACCAGGGCCAGGCCTTAATCCTTGGACCCTAAGGCTACAAAATGAGCACTGAACCCACTGAGCCATCCCAGCATGCCCCATCCCTGGGAATTTTTTTTTTTTAAGATTTATTTTATTGTTTTTGACAGAGACAGAGAGAGACAGAGACAGCGATACAGAGAAAGAAGGGGGAGGGCCCAGAGTAGTCTCCATAGTTGTACGTCATCAGTTTTTGACTAGGTTTTGTTCCACACAGGTGGGCAGGGGCCACGCAGGGCAGGAACTGGAATTCAATCCTCATCCCCAGGGCTTAGAAAGCAAGCAATTATCCTGCTGAGTCATCCCGGCTTCCCCTCCAGGAACTTTTTGAGAGTAACTTTGTTACTCTGGGAAAAGAAAACATTTTCCTTGAGTTCATGAACAAATTTTTATTCTTGACTGGTGAAACACAGCCCTCAGCAAGAGTGCCTAAGTTCTCTTGTGTTCACATTGGTATTGATGCCCAGCCATTTTTTAGTCTAATAATTCTACATTGCTCTCTGCAGGATTAGCTTATGTGTTGACTAATATTCTTGCTCCATATTGCTAATTTCCTTATTAAGAATACTGATAATTGTTTACGATAATTTATCAAAATTCTGCTTTGTTTATTATATGTAGTTTAATTTATTGTCTCTTTTACAGTGTTTGCATTCATCTGGCGATTAGATACTTGAGCTCATGAACTCAAGTTCTGTCTGGCAAAATTTCTTGGGGGAGTAGGACAAGAGCCAGATGCTGTCTGTCTGGACCCCTCCCAGTGAGGTTAAGGAGAGAGAGGACATGACTCCCAGGACATGGAGACCCATGTACCACAGAAGCATTGTTGGGCTGTTCCTATTTGTGGCCCCTCCACTGACAAGGAGGTGGGATAAAAGGACTGTGAGAAGGTAGGTAGGCTCCTAGGTTTTAATCCATCCTGCTTTGGGGGCTGGAGGGAGAGGTGAGAAGAGAAAAGAAACAGCTGATGTGTCTGGTCACCCGTTCGGTGACTTTGCCCTGCCCTGCTATTACTCCATGAATAGCAACCGTCTGTGTGTTTGTCCATAATCTCTGTCCTGAAGCAGGAAAGTAATAATTTCCCCAAGACAACTCAGGGAGAGGCCATTCAATTGCTTAAAGCAGTAGTCCCCAACTTTTTTGGCATCAGGGACCCATTTTGTGGAAGACTCCTTGTGGGGCAGAGGGGGGTGGAGGCACAGGAGGATGCACATGCCCAGTTCACAATAGGGTTCTGTTCTTATGAGAATCTAATGCCACCACTCCTCTGACAGGAGGCGGAGCTCAGCTGGTCATGTGAACAATAGGGAGCAGCTGTAAACACAGATGAAGCTTCGCCCTCTCCCCTGCTGCTCACCTCCTGCTGGGAGGCCTGGTTCCTAACAGGCCATAGACTGGTACGTACTGGTTTATTGTGTGGAGGGTTGAGGATCCCGGGTTTAAAGCTTTCTTCTAAGCTTTTCTCTCATTGCTGCCTCTGGCATGCCATTGCCCAGGATGCAGCTGCCAATCCACACACAATTCCAGACGGGCCTCACCTTTCTTTCTTTTTGTTTTAATTCTTCACATCCCCTTCTCTTTCCTTTTTATTGTTCCTTCAGGTTTGACTTTGAAAGAGAGAGCCAACAGTCCATGCTTATTTGATATCTTGATAGAAATCTTTAATCTAGCTTATTGTTCTTGATTTCTGGCACCTGAGTAACTCCTCTTATCTCAGCTATGTATTAAAAGTCATTGTATCTTACTCAACATTTTAGGAGCTTTAAGACACAAAAGGGATGGGGAAGCTGGGATGGCTCAGTGGGTTAAGCGCTCACGTTGCAGCACCAGGGACCGAGGATCAAATCCCGGCCCGGGCCCATGCGGACCCATGTGCTGAACCGAGGAGTGCCCCCAGCTTGGTTCTCTCTCTGTCTTTGTATCTCTCTCTCTCTCTGTCAAAACCAAAAAAAAAAATGACACAAGGATTTGGGGATTGGCATAGTCTTGCAAATTACTGGAAGCAAAAGTCACTTTAACCTTTAAATCTGTTATGCACATCTTTGTATTTGATTTGGCTATTCCTCTTTCACTCTTTGCCAAGTTTTACATGAGATAATTCTAAAAGCAACTTAATATTGCTTGGGTAACATTATATTAGTTTTATGATGAAGACTGTGATAAGTGATATATGTAGAAATGTGACAAAGGAAGAGGTAAAAACCTTTGTCTCAACATAATGAGGGCATAAGTGAGGTGTCTTTTACGAGACAGTGAAATAATGATGATTAAGGATGTGGGCTTTAAAGTCAGAATTTCAAGTTAGATCATGTGCAGGCACAGTTATCCATTATATAAATTTGAATTAGGTTCTTAATTTCCCTAAATGTTAGTTTATACATTAAAAGTGGTTAAAAATTGTACCTACCACATATATACATTGATGTTAAGATTAAATTCTATATTAGGCACTTAGCACAGGGCTGATAATACAGTAAGTATCTAATTTAAAACTATCATTTTTTAAATTATGCTTGTGTCTTTCTGACTTGGAAATATTGGAAAAATGGATCCAGGTTGTAGGCAACTATCTTTTAGATTTTCTCTACAAAGACTCATCTACATCTGTTCCTTGCCTTTATAAAGGTTGTCCCAAAATTCATGCAAGAAGTAATTTTGATAGAAAACACAGGTTTATAATTAAAAATTGTAAATTTTCATTGCTCAACAATGAAAACATGTTGTTCTCTTGTGTAGCACTCCATTTTTAATAACCCTGAACTGTCAGCTGTCACGCTGGTTTTTTTGTTGTTGTTGGCAACACTTTACCGCACAAATGACGCAAAATTCAAATCTTGCGTGAATTTTGGGACAGCCTTTATATATATTTGAAAAGTGGCAAATTCCATAAACTACTAGATACCCAAATATTATTTAAGTGCAGAGTCTTGATTCTCTTTTTTATTCTAACTAGTCTTCATTATTATTTGCAGCTTCTACAATATGTAAAAATTTATATGAATCAGAAAAATTTCAAGCTATTTGAATACATTGCATTTGTTTAGTCTGATAATAATTTGAAATTAAGACACATATCTTCTAGGTCTAGTGATACTCTATATATCTCACAGGTTTTATGTTAGCATCACAACAAATATATGTGAATAGTTATTAAAATTGTAAAAAAATATAAATATTAGTTATTGTAACATCTAAATTAAATAACACAATTACATAAAATTATATCTTTGCTATTTATATATACATATGTGTATATCATATGCTTAAAACAACACATATTTTTTCTTTTACAGTTCTGAAGGGCAGAAGTATAAATTCAATCTCACTCGTCTAAAAAATATACATATATATATATATATATATATATATATTCTTTTTACAGAGTTTTAAAACATTCTTGATAATTCTTTGAGTCATCCATTTAGATTTTAAAAGGATTTAGGTAATTTTCACTCTGACCAAGATGGAAGAACAGACTGGATTCACACTCTTGCATTAAGCAACTAAAAATTTTTATGCAATATGTGAAATCAATACTTTTTAGACACTGAACAACAGAGAGCTCAGGACAATGACACCCCCTGCCCCCACCCCTCACACACTTACAAAGAGGGAAATGAGCAAAGTACAATAAAACTTGTGATCATCTGTGTTCACTGCCTGGCACAGGGAGCAGTAAAACAAAAAAAAGGGCTAGAACAAGGATCAGACAAATGAGTTGCATAGGGTGCAGATTTAAGAAAGCAATCACTTGCAGGGTCATGCAAGTTACGAGTTAGCCCTGAGCAAGAAGAATATGAAGATCTTCTTGAACTGAAGAGATAATAATCAAATATTGGGAGGCTCAAGTGGCAGGAATTTACATAGACTCCTAAAGGAAACGGGGCTATGCATAAAGACAGTTTCAAATATCTTTGTTGCCTCCAAGAGTTTTTTACTGCTTACTCAGTTTCACATGTATAGAATGAGACTCCAAGAGAATGAGAAAGGAAACATTATCATAGATGGTACCAGGCTATGTAATATTTGGTTTCAACCAACTAGAATACAGCAACCTCACTGAACAATCAGAACTTTCAGAACAAACCCAAGACATGCCATTACATCCACTTCTCACTTAATGGCCTACCTGTTTAATGATCACTGGGACATACGATCAATTCTCCAGCATGGAGAATCCCCTTTCTCAGACTGTATGAGTCTCTGGAACTCCCTTTCTCAGTCTCTGTCTCCTTCCCCCAGTCAGTATTCACTATATGAAGTGTCCAAAATTACACAAGACTGCATATTTTGTTTATAAGTATGGTGTCCTGTGATATCTATTGAAAAATACATACCCTATGGCACCAGGACAGACCACAAGACATCTGCCTTTAAGCTCCTCACTTATTGACCAATTCACTTAACCACCTAGTTGTAGGAACAAAACTCAGTCATTAAGTGAGGAGTGTCTGTACTTGAGAAGAGAAGCAAACTAGTTTTAGAATAACGTCTGTCCCAAACTCAGGTAGAAAAGTTTTAGAATAGTCTTCAATGGGATCAGGCTCATCTGCAACTAAATTATCTACATGAAAGAACAAAAATTAACAATTTTTAAAGGTAAGTTAACAAGACTAGACACACAATATAATATTAACAATAATAAGCATCTAATTAAAATTACTGGACATGTGAAGAAGCAGGAAAATATGACACATAAGGACTACAAAATTCAGTCATTAAAATCAGAACAAGAATGACAATGATGATGGAATTAGCAAACAGTCTTTCAAAAAACTATTAAAAATATATTCAGACACTTAAAGGAAAACATTAAAATAATGAAAAAATGAATAAATTTTACTAAATTTAAGATAACTGAAATCAAACAGGCAATATTTTCTGACTATACCAGATTCAAATTAAAAATAAATAAGAAAAGATATATAGGCTATACCCCAATATTAGGAAGTTTAAAAAAGAAAACTTCTCAACTACAGTTGGTCAAAGAATTAATTACAAGAGACATTAGAAATATTTCAAACTGAATAATAAAATATATATATATATATATATATATATATATATATATATATAAACTTGGGAGATGCAGCTAAAGTAGAATATATGGAAAATTTTATAGCTTTAAATTATTAATAATCTAAGCTTCTGCCTTCAATAATTTAAAAACATACACCAATTTGGATTTAAAAATTAGTAGAAAGAGGGAAATAAAATAGAACCCAAAAGTTAATGAGATTTTAAAATGAGAATAATTAGAATTTTATAAACTGCAGAAACTACAAGTTCTGAAAATAAAATTTGCAAACTCATCCTAGAAAAAGTGCTATATCACTCACTGATGAATATCACTATGGTCACCTTCGAAGTACTCCCCTTGGGAAGCTATGGACTGTCACCGGTGCTTATTTCACCCTTCAAAGCTATTTTGGAACTCTTTTTCTGGAATGGCCATCAGAGCCATCATCATATTAACCTTGATGTCCTGAATGTCATCTAAATGTCTCCCTATCAAGATTTTCATTACCTTCAGGTAAAGAAAAAGTCATTGGGGGCCAGATCAGGTGAGCAGGGAGGGTGTTCCAATAGAGTTATTTGTTTAGTGGCTAAAAACTCCCTCACAGATAGTGCCATGTGAGCTGGTGCATTGTCATGACACAAGGGCCATGAGTTGTTGGCAAAAAGCTCAGGTTGTTTGTCTAACCTTTACACGTACCTATTCAGCATTGCCAAATAGTCACCTTGGTTGACTGTTTGTCCAGATGGTACAAATTCATAATGAACAATCCCTCTAGTATCAAAATAGATTAGCAACATTGTTTTGACTCTAGATTTGGACTGACAGAACATTTTGGTCATGGAGAATTGGCTGACTTCCAATGTGCCCTTTGACACTTCATTTCAGGATCATATTGGTACACCCATGTTTCATCACCAGTGATAGCAAGACCTAAAACACTGTCTTGCCTCTCCAAAAGGTCTTGGCACACTTCAACTCCCCATTGCATTTGTTCATTTGTGAGCTACTTTAGGACCATTTTTACACACATCTTTCTCATGCCAAGAGTTTTGGTTAAGATTTTTCTGTTTTTCTTTCAATGTTCACTTCATCTTCTTTGCTTCTAGCAGTCAGCCGACAATTTTGACGTAAAATTTGATGAATTTTTGCAATGTTTTTGTCAACTCTGCTCATTATTGGCCAACCTGACCTTTCTTCATCAGTGACACTTTCTCTCTTCAGGAAAATATATTTAATCCATTTGTACACTGCCATTTTCTTCATGGCATTATCCTCATCAACTTGGACTAACATGTCCCTGATTTCACTTCCACTCTTGCCATTCTTTAACAAGAAATTAAATTTTTGCTTTTTGCTCTAATTCAAGCTTTGATATTCTCATGACATACAAAAACACAACAATAATGAACACCACTCAGCAAGACACTGTTACACGTTGACAAGAGCACAGCTGTGAGGCACTGACATACCAAGAAAGGGCTTTAATAAGACAGTGGTCAAAAAGATTTTTCTGTAGTTTCTCAGTATGGGTCTCTAAATCAAAAGCTCAAATATTGAGAATATTATCTATAAAAAGATTTTTTTTTAAGTTGGTTTTAATTGCAGACTTTATCCATTTCATTGGCAATAACTCTGCTCATATTATAGAATCAAAACCAAACACACTTTACTGGTCACAATTAGAGGCAGTTTGAGAGGCCAGATAGACCCAGGATTCAATCCCTATCTCCTCTACCTGATAGTGTTATAATCTCAAGTGAACTATTTAATCTGTCTAGCCCTTAATTTGCTCAACAGTAAAATGGCAAGAATGCTAGGTGTCATCTCCTGAGGTCACTGTGAAAATCAGGACGCATACAAAATACTTAGCATAATGCTGGTATGGTAAGTCTTCAATATATCTTAGCAATTTTTATTATGAATTTTATGACTAATAAATGAAATGTACCAACTAGAGTATTTGTTGCAAGTGTTAAACAGATTCTAACATAAGTAAAAAAGGGGGTGATGGGAGGGAATACTTGGAGGGTTACAAAACAGCAGAGAACAGAAAGGAAGACTGAATCAAGAAATATAGGCTATAAGGCAGTTCTGGGAACCTACATTTCATGAATTAAAAACAATCTTTTCAAGATGTGCCGTGATTGAAATGTTTAGCTCTAATTATTTTTCCACCCTGTGTTACTAGGTTAGATATTCAGATTCTGAATCCCTGAATGGAAGTAGGATTGGTCTAGCGAGAGTTTTGTGCCAACTCCTTGAGATGGGGATAGGGTTGCAGGACTGTATCATCTTGCTTAACAGTTCCTCCAAGAATATTTTAAGAGGTATGAATTATCCCTCAATGTAAAATTAGAGTGCTGCTATCAAAAGGAGTAAGGGCATGCCAGGATGGCTCAGCCAGTTAATCACTAGCTTTGCAATCCCAGGGACCAGGGATTGAGTCCTGGCCCTGGCGCATGTAGACCCACATGCTGAACTGGGGTGTGTGCCCCATGGAAAGGGGAGTGGGGGCAGTGGAGGACCCAGTCCAGTTCTCACCAGGTCGAGCTTTCCATGTGGGAGGCCCCTAGTTCAGCCCCTGGCTTGAGAAGATATGACTGCCCATGTGAGAGTTTCCCCCACCGCCATGCCTGCCCTGTACTGCCCCCGCCTACTTGTGTGGAACAAAACCATGTTGAAAACTGATGATGTACAACCATGAAGACTGTTCTGGGCCCCCCACCCCCCCTTCTTTCTGTCTCTGTCCAAAAACAATAAGATAAATCTTAAAAAGAAAAGAAGTAAGAAGTGCTTCTCAAGTAAAAAGAGCAGATGTTGTCTACACAGAATTTTATTATGTTATAAATCGCAGAGACTTTGTAGTATTTGCATAAGATATAGATAACTTTCTGTTATTATCTAGTTCCTTCTTGTGCAATAGAAGTAAAAGCTGTGGTAAATCTGCCTGCCAAGGGCATGGACCTGAGATAAGTTTTCCTAGAATGGTTGAACTGGGAGAAAGCAATGTACAACACTTGAATCTAAGAAAATTTGAATTATGGTGGAAAGGTACATGAGGTCCAACTGAGAAGACCTGGTCATTGAATTCTAAAGAATGTGAATGGAAAAATTTTTTTTAATGTAAAATAACCTATCAGGGTGACCTTATAAATTTCTAGCTAAGCAGGTCATGATGGGTAGTCAATACCCCAAGTATATAGCTTCTTTAGTATAAATAAGGCTTATCTTTGCTTTAAGTAATCAAGCCAATCCATTGTTTCTGTGCATCTAAGTTAACACACCTTTGAAATGCCTCTTTTCAGACCCCTCCTTGTAAAGCATGACCACCCTCAAGATAGTCTTGACTATCTTGTAATTCAATTCTTGCCTTGCTTTCTCCCACCTACATGTAATCTTTCTTACATTCCCTCCTTAATTTCAAATGCATAAAATAAACTGAAAACTTATTTTCAGAAGGTTTTTCTCAGTTTGTTGAGATCTTACTTCTAGGCATATCCTTTGTTGGCAAATAAATTTTTATAAAAATACTATACAGGTTTGGATATTCTTATTGGCAAGAACAACATACAATAAGAGAATGAGCAGAAATTAGAGAATGAAAGTAGAGAATGAGATAAATTGTGTTTCAAGAAGTTACAGCATCTAGTTCAGAATTAAATTATCAACTAGGAATAAGAATATATTCCTCATTTTCTCTGGTTTCCAGAGTATTACCAATGGCCAGAGAAAAATGATACTTCAAGGGATCACATAAAGAAGTTCTACAGGGCTAGAGATATACTAACCTCTATCATTACTGTTCTGAGGTTGCAATGATGCTCAATTTTCTCCGCCAATGCTGTAAAAAATTACAGATCTGCGGAACAAAGGAAAGTAGACTAAAGTTATATTGAAATGTTTCAAGGAAGAAACAGGCCAAGCCAGGAGAGACAAAGACCCCAATCAGCAAAACAAAGGAAAGTAAAAGAAAACTTTATTGAGATAAATATTTCGAGAGAGAAACTGGTCAAGCTGATGCAGGAACAATTGTGAACGGTGGTGGCGTCCGACATTCGTGGTCTCATGATCTCGAAGAATGAGAATGCGGACTCCACAGGAAAGGTGAAGCAGCAAAGTTTATTAAGAAAGGAAAGGAGTAAAAGCTCTCAAAATGAGAGAGGATGTCTGAAAATGAAATGCCCTCTGATAGAAGGAAAGCTTTCTAACGAGAAGGGGCACCCGAAAGTGGCATGCCCGCGCTATGATCTCAAGCCATTGCTTTTATAGCCTTTATTTTCCCCAAGGCCCTGCTTTATCTTTCAGTTCACATGCCTGGATCATGCACTTTGGTGAGTTTACAAACTCACCAAAGTTCTAGGATTTATTGTTAACACTTATCTCCAGATGTTATGCCTAGTTGATGGGATTCTGGGTATGAAGGCCTGGCGTCCTTATCTTGTCTTTCAGTACCTGGTCACCTGGCTCCAGGAGCCATAGGTTCACATTAGATATTGGCACCACGGCTTCTGAGGCCTCCCTGACTACCTAAGTTTTGCTAAATATCCTGCATCAAACCCATGAGAGACAAAAGGCCTGATGCATTTGGGGTTTGGGTTTTTTTCCAGGCCCAGTGCTAGCCCTGTGAGTGACTACCCTTAGGTCATTTGATTGACATGTATTAAGGCTAAGGGTAAGCCAATGGACAGTTTTTACCCTGTTTCCCTGAAAATAAGACAGTGTCTTACCCTGTTTCCCCAAAAATAAGACAGTGTCTTATATTAATTTTTGCTCCCAAAGATGCACTAGGTCTTATTTTCGTGGGATGTCTTACTTTCGGGGAAACACGGTAACATTCTTCTCAGGCATCAAAAACCAGGTAATTCTGGTTGAGGTTTTATTTCCTGTTTTCCAGGGAGGTTTTAACATAATAATTCATCTCCAAGGGCTGTCACGGGCTCCCTGGGGAGTTGACTTGGGTGGTAACGTTCTGCCCTTTCTATCACTCAAGACGAACTTCCTGTCTACCACTATGACTCCAGGAAGAACTGGACAAACACTTAACCCTAAGGAAGCTACTGTATCATTTCTGTCTTTGTCTTGTTCAGATTCTTAACATCTTCCATAGTGAATTTCTCCGTTGTCCTTGAACTACTGTTTTCTAAATGCTGGTCTGCAGACCAATGCCAACTCTGTGACATTTTCAATGATCTGTAGTTAAATAAAAAATAGAGAGAAAGAAAAATTAAGATTACAGCAGTAAGATTTTTGTACAACTAAATTTATTCAATTCAATGGACTTTTTTAAATCTAAAATTATATTCCTATTCATTCTGATGTTAAAATATTCTTTCTTTTATAAAATAATGGTAAAATGGATGGTAGTTTTAAAAATATATATTTGCTTGGCACAATAAATACTAGCAACTTTATATCATATTGGTCCCCTCTTTGTCTTTTTTTCTTTTCTTTCTTTCTTTCTTTTTTTTTTTTTTAATAATGTTGGTCTATAAAATATAAAACCAGGCAACTATGCTTCTAGGTCTCTAACTGTTCCTCTCTCACATGGTTCTGTAAGTGCAAGTGTATTCTCTATTTTCAGACTCTAACACTCTACATTTTCTTTGATTCAGCAATATAATTTAGCTTAAAACCTTTAAAACTTTTTCCCTTTCTTTGTTTGTCTCCTCAGTGCAGTTTCAATGGCCCTGTTTACTCTATTTACTATGCATACCAGTTTCTGTTTACTGTAGATAACAGTTTCAATGACTCTGTTTACTTTAAAAAGTGGAGGAAGTCTTTTCCACATCTGCATAAAATCCACCCTGATTCCTGAAACCATTGGGAAGCACCTTATTTTCTTCTACGAATCAACCAGGAATTGCTAGACCATCCTCCCCTTTCCTTTCTTGTGCCTCTTCTTACAAGTCTATACAATCTGTTGGCCAAACCCTTAATTGCGAGATGGCCTTCGGACAGGAGTCTGTCTTCATCATCCTCTAGGAATGCCCGCATTTTAAATGAAACTAGTTTCTTTCTACCAACTCTGTCTCTTAATCGAAGCGGCAAGCAGCACCTAAACCTGGGAACAGTTCTGCACAGGGGAAAGGTTGCTTCCTACAGAATCCATTAGTGGTGAGCATGAGCCCACAGTAACTTCAAATCCTGCTTCTCCATGAACTAGCCCTCTGGCTAGAGGCAAGTAGTTCAGTTTCATCTGTAAAGTGGTAACAGATATACCTACTTCATAATATTTTGTGTGTGTGTGTGTGTGTGGTGCTCAATAAAGTTTGTTCTAATCATGATCAACTTCTGTTAGTAATTCCAGGTGATGGTTTAGCCTCATAATTCATAATTACTCAGACTTTAAGGACTGGGTCTTTTCAACTAAATTACGGTATCTCACAATACTGGCCAAATTATGAAGGGTTCGAATTTCAAAAACACATGCTCTTTAGAATAGCATGAAATAACCACCTGTTCTCCAGAAGAGCATCTCTGTGATTGACAAGGGCCTGGCTTTCCTCATGCAGTGCTGGGTCATGCCCCTGCCTGGTATTTGGCAGGGGATATCCATTAACAGGGAGTGTACCATGAATGAGGTTTCCCGTCTCGCAGAGCATTACAAGTTTTGTTGCTGAACATGGCTCTTGGTATTGTCGCAGAAGAGAATTTGAAGACACATCACATAAGCTAAGCAAGCAGTGGATTTATTAAAGAACAGTACAATTGCCAAGGTGAGAGTGACAGGCCTGGACATGAGCAACTACCTGAAAATCCAAGAGGCTTGGAAATGTATTACTCTTAAAATGAGGGGGCAGAATATTCAAATTTTAGGGGTGGTGTTATAGGCATTTTTAGGAGAGCCTGCTCAGACCACTCTTTTCTGTCAGGAGGAGAGATTTTTGTCCTTATTTGGCTCTTGTCAGAACTGTTATGGCAACACAAAAAGTGAAGATTTTTCTTGGCTGCCATGCTGAAGTTCACCTAAAGTGACTACGGGACAGAATAATTCATGGAACCTAGGCAGTTGGGGGGGGGGGGCAGCAATCTCAGTAGTCACGACACCCATGATGTCACAGAGATGATGGGATGGCCAGGTGGCCAGGACACAGGAGAAGATAATGCCAGGATGCATTGTCCATGGCCCTTCCAGTAAGACCAGACTCGAATGCAAGATAGTAAGAGAGCTAGCAAAACTCGGGAAGGCCTCCATAACCCTGATACCCCTACCTAAGAAATGCAAATATAAGCCTTGGGCTTCTGATGCCCCTCTCTAAAGAATGTAAATGTAACCTTGGGAGAAGGTACGGGATACAAAAAAAGACAAAAGACACCAAGGCCAATAATGCCGAGACCCCTTCCCTCTTCTGCAAGATAAACGAGAAAGACAAAACGTAGCTTCCTTCTTTCAGCACACATTCCAATTTCGGGTGCCCCCTCTCCCCAGAGCTTTCCTTCTTTCCAATAAACTTTGCTGCTTCACCTTTCCTGTGGAGTCTGCGTTCTCATTCTTCAAGTTCGTGAGGCCACCAACGTCAGACGCCACCATTCACAGTTCTTCCTGCATCAATGAGATGGTATCCTGGGTGTGCTCTCAGCCACCGAAATCTGGTTTTAAGTGGCCTGGTAGTTACACGGTTCTTATGGATGACCTCATTTCTTTCCTTGTTTGTCTCCCATCACCTCCTTCTTCCCTTCCTCCCCCCTTTCCCTGTGGCCCTATTCTTTCTACTTATGCTAACAGTTTCTTTCTTTCTTTCTTTCTTTTTAATGAGGAGATTTATTTATTTATTTAAAAAATATATTTTTATTTATTTATTTATTTTTGACAGAGAGAGAGAGAGAGAGAGAGAGAGAGAGAGAGAGAGATACAGAGACAGAGAGAGAACTGAACTGGGGGAGCTCCCAGTTCAGCATATGGTTCCACACGGGCTGGGGCTGGGGCTGGGTCCGGGATTCGATCCTCGGTCCCAGGCGCTGCAAAGTGAGTGCTTAACCCACTGAGCCATCCTCGCTTCCCCTAACAGTTTCTTTTGGTGTATCAGATCACATATCGTCCATAGTTATAGTAGCTTTCTCCCATCAAGAGTCAGCTACTAGGGTGCTACCATTTAACCTTATGTTTCCTATGGCTTTAAGAAAGGGTGACCAGACATCCTGCTTTTGGCGGACAGTCCTGATTTTTAACAATTTGTCCCACGTCCCGCGGTGTTTTAAAAAAGTCCCGATTTTTGGAAAGAATGCACGATAAGCTAGGGAATGGCGGGAGATAGACCAAATTTTAAATCAAGAGCCCCCTCCCCCAGGTCAGTGGTGTCCCGCTTTACCAATGTTAAAATCTGGTCACCTTACTTTAAGTACATCTTTTGTAATATTTATTTTATTGTTTTTGACAGAGAGAAACAAAGAGAAGGTGGGGGTGCCCAGAGCAGTCTCAGTTTTCAACATGGTTTCGTTCCACACAGGTGGGCAGGGGCAACGCAGGGTGGGAACCAGACCAGGAGATTCCCACATGGAAAGCTCACACTGGCAAGAACCAAACTCTGGGGCCATACCTCAGTTCAGGGACGGGACCAGGGCTCGATTGTCAGATCCCAGGGCTGCAAAGTGAGCGCTCAACCTGCTGAGCTGTCTCGGCTTCCCCAACTTAAGTACATCTTGTTGGAAGAAGTCAACTAGGATTCGAGGAGAGCAGAGAAGAAAGTAGATTTGAGAGGACAGTTAGTTGTTTGAGACAAGATTCCTCCTTTAATTGTTCACAGCATGATAATGGGTGTAGCAGAAAGAATCTGACTCATTTTGAATTTATTTTTGTATAACTTATGAAGTTTAGATTGTTTTTTGGTTTTTTGCCCATGGATTTACAATTTTTCTTGCACCATCTGTTGAAAAGACTATTGTTCCTTCATTGAATTGTTTTTGCACCATTGAAAAAACAAACAACAACAAAACAATTGGCTATACTTGTGTAGAGCGATTTGCAGGTTCTCTATTTGGTTCCATATATCTATCTACAAGTGTGTTTCCCTCCACCAACACCACATAGTTCTGATTACTATAAGTCTTAAAATCAGATTCTTTCTTTTTTTTTTTTCAAAGTTCTTTCAGCTATTCTAGTTCCTGTGCCTTTCTCTTAACTATATTATTTCAAAATATAGTTAAAATATTTTGGAATGATATTAACTATAGCAACATAAAATGGGAACTTTACCAAACAATAATACCCTTCCTGATATTTTTATAGAAATATTTAGCAGCTGGAGAAGAATTGATATCTTTTACTATGTTCTGTCTTCTAAGCCATGAACACAGAATATCTTCTCATTATTTTAGATATTTGATTTATTTCAATATTTGTAGCTTTCAGCATACAAGTTCTATATGTTTTTTGTTAGTTTTTACACCAAAGCCTTTAACTTCTTTTCAGCAATTATAAATGACATTATATAATTCTTTTAGTTTGCATGTGTTTATTGTTAGTATGTATAAATATAGTAAGATATATATATCTATATATCTCTCTATATATATAGATAGATAGATAGATAGATAGATATTGTTTCCTGTGACCTTGCTGGTTTAATAGTCTTGTTGTAGATACCTTGAGATTTTATACATAGACTATCAGCGAATCTGCAAATACATATAGTTTTATTTCTTTATTTCTGATATATATGTCTTTTATTATATTTTCCTTATGGCACTTGCTCAAACCTCCATTAATGTGCTGAATAACAGTGATAAGAATGGACATTCATGTCTTATATCATATCATAGGGGAAAAACATTCAGTTGTTTTACCATTAAGTATGTTTGCTGTAAGATTTTTAGAAATATCCTTTAATCAAGTTGACGTTTCCCTCTATTCCTAATTCTCTAAGTTTTAATCAATAGAAGATGTTGAATTTTTTGTCAAATATTTTTCTGCTTCAATTGATAAGGTCATATCAGTTTATCTTTAGCTTGATAATTAGAGAAGTGATACTAATTTTCAAATAGTGAACCAGTCTTGCATCCATGTAATGAACTCCACTTAGTCATAGTATATAATTCCTTTTTAAGGTTCTTTTTTTTTGACAGAGAGACAGAGATAGAGAGAGACAAGGAGAGGGGGGAGGGACAAGAACAGACTCCATAGTTGTACACCATCAGTTTTAGATATAGTTTCATTACACATAGGTGGGCAAGGGGCCACACATGGCAGGAACTGAGTAGAAGCCTCTTGCATGGGAGTCATGCCCCCACATGCTGGGAGTTGAACCAGGGGCCTCCCACATGGGAAAGTCACCCTGGCGAGAACTGAACTGGGATGTGGGGGGTTTGAACCTTGGACCCAGGGGCAGCAAAGTGAATGCTTAACCTGCTGAGCCATCCAGGCATCCCCTATAATTCCTTTTATATATTGCTGAAAGGAACTGGGATTTTAGATAGACAATGTTAATAGATGTAAAGGAAAATGCCTAAAATGACAGGTTTTCCCTCATTTTTTAAACATTTGATACTATTTGCCAAGAAACCATAGATTTAGTACTGTCTGAATATAGAAATAAGAACTTAGACTCAATGACTTCTAAAACTTCTTATCACAGCAATTTTATGATTTAAAAAGTTTATAAGCAGAGGATGCCAGGATGGCTCAGCAGGTTGATCATCTGTCTTGCAGCCCTGGGGTTTGAAGATTAAATCCCACTCTGGTCCTGATAGGGAAAATTCCATAGGAGGAAATTCACCACCTGAGCTAAAATGGTGCCCCCACCGCAGTCACCACCCAATATGGTGACCCCTGAGGGCTGGGACTTTCTCCCAACATCCTTTCAAACTAACCAATCCCTGAGCCCCATGATAGGCCCTATAAAAGTAAAAGTCCCCCGTTGGTCGGGGCTCAGTCTTTGGGAATTGTCCTGCTGGGCCCGCCGGCGTAATAAAACTGTGTTCTCCTTGATCTCCATGTGCTGCTTGAGTTTCCTCAGTCAACGGTTTTCTGCAACAGTCCATGCGGACTCATATGCTGAACTGGAATGTGTCCCCAGTTAGACTGGGGTGTATCCCCAATTTGGTTCTCATCAGGGCCAGACTGCTACGTGGGAGGCCCCCGGTTTGCCCCTCGCTCATGGGGACATGCCTCTCATGTGAGAGGCCCCAGCCTGGTTCCTGTCCTGCACAGCCCCACACCCACCTGTGAAGTGAAACCATGTAGAAAACTAATGATGTACAACTATGGAGATTTCTCTGAGCCTTCCCCCTTTCTCTCTCTCTCTCTCTCTTTCTCTCTCTCTGTCAAAAGCAATTTTTAAAAAGTTTATAAGCAGTCAACAATATATTTTAATTTCCTAATTATTGGCTTAAGCATGTTAAGCTAATACCACTTCACATTATAAAAGCGTAGCTCTATCCAACAAACTGAAATCTATGACACTGAAAGAACTGCCTCTTTTACTATACAATGATTTTACATAGTCATTTGTTGTGTCTCTTAATCACTGTAACAGTTTCCGTGTTTATACATTCAAGGAAAACCACCAGCAAAATTACCTACAGTAAGCATAAGTACATTGTGATTTTTCTTTGTTATCAAGATCCGAAATGTTTTATACAATGCAAGTTGATCGTAAGGCCTGGGAAGCCTTGCATGGGGCTCTGGAGAGGTAAAATGTATGTGTGGTACATCCCCTACGCTTATTTTTTGTGTGTAAGGAAAAGAGGATAGTCCATGTTGCCATCATTTTGCCCCCATAATTTTATTTATATTTCCCATCATTATAATTCTGTAAGGTTGTCTGAAGTCCGTAGATAATGCCACAGTTGCCCAATCCATCACAGTACTTAAAATTCACCTTCCTCACATATACCCTGAGGAAGAAGCCTTAAGCTACGAGATGCTCTCCATGGAAGAGTCCAGTATGGAAAACCTGGGCCTAAAGCTGAAGCAGAGTAATCGCGAAGGGAAGGCTGGTGTTCAGATCTGAATACTGCCATCCAAATATTCCGGTGCTAGTTTCAGCAGTGAAACTTGACAATCTGCAAAGGACACGTTTTTCTATAGGCCTAGAGCAAGAGGATGACTTTCAAACAGCAAAAGTAAACTTGATAGTATATGATAGATGATAAAGCCATATTTTCATGTGCAGTATTTCTCCTGCTCTGATACTGGGTTTTCTGGCTTAGGGCCCAAATTGGGTTTCAATGAAACCTCACTGAGAATTTTTTGGGGGGACAGGGCTATGTCAAGATGGGAAGGTAGGACACTGTGAGAGTTTAAGCTTAAAGGGAGAAGCTGGCCCCAGCATTTGAATGAAGGCTGAGAGCTCAGGATAACTAATACAAATGAGCAGGTAGGCAAGGCCACACTGGACTGTCAGCAGGTCCGTGGTCTGGCATGATCCTTCTGGTCCTAAAGGTCACTGCTAGCCAGTAATCCAAAGAGTAGGCATCATTCAGACTTGAAGCATCAGAATAAATAACAAGGGTTCTACAACCTGGAGAAACACAAAAGGCAGAAGGAAACAAGAGGCCATGAACCCAGACAGATGGTTCAGAAAACAGACATAGGGCACTAACAAAAAGGAAACTTTGACAATAAACTATAGCTCAGAAGCCTACACATGCTTCATATAAAGACAATAACCATATCCCAGATACAACAAGCCCCTTCTTGACAGGTAGAAATAGTATGAACACCTGGCTGGAATAAAAGGGCAAGTTATAGTGGGCCTGGTACTGATTCATTCGTTTTTCATTCAACAGGCAAAATGTAGAGCTTATTCTGTGCCAGAAAATAGATTCTAAGTGTCAAGGTACAGCAGTGAACAAAGTAGATATTTTCCCTGCCCAAGAGGAAATTGTGTTTTATTGAGAGTTGGGTAATAAGCAAATGACAAATAATGCCCACCATAATTTTAAGTCGTGATAAATGCTAAAAAGGAAAGAATAAGAACCAGGGGTTGGGGCGGAAACCACTTTAAATATGCTAACCATATATGAAGAATGGCCTCTCTGGGGAAGCGGGGATGGCTCAGTGGATTAAGTGCTCACTTTGCAGCGCTGCGGACCGAGGATTGAATCCTGGCCCCAGCCCGTGCGGAACCATGTGCTGAGCTGGGAGCTCCCCCAGTTCAGTTCTCTCTCTGTATCTCTCTCTCTCTCTCTCTCTCTCTCTCTCTCTCTCTCTCTCTCTCTCTCTGTCAAAAATAAATAAATAAATAAAAATATATTAAAAAAAAAAAAAAAGAATGGCCTCTCTGGGAAGAAGTAGTTTGAAGAGTGGCCTGGTTAAAACCAGGGAAGTAGCTATGTGAAGGTCCCACGGAAGAGAGCTGGGGGAGAATGGCAGAGGTCTGGTGGTAGGAGTACGTTTGGCACGTTCAAGAACTTGCAAGGTAAGTCAGCGTGCTGCCAACAGACGGAGCAAAGCAAGTCTGGCAGGTGATGAGTTTAGTAAGTCAGTGGGTAGACTTTGTACGGCCTCACAGGCCCTGGTTAGGAATTGGGATTTTATTGTTGAGTTGTTCTCCTCCTAAACTCTCCTTTAAAATGTAAGCCCTCCATTACCACAGACTTTTACTCTTAGCCTAATAACTATTCATTGTTGTTGTGGGCAGTCTAGACACACCACACAGAAGATCAAAACCAAGCGTCACTCATCCTGTGGGGTGCTTGGCAACAAGTCTGTTTAGCTCTCCCTACACCCCACAGAGAGCAGTGCTGCCACCCAGCATGAAGTGGCTAATGCTATGTTTGGGATGTAATTATAAAACCCAAATCCAGTCTAAATAATCAAGCGTGCCAGAGGGGAGCATTCCTCAGATGTCCACATGCACACACTTCCCGTAGCCAATTTTGTATTCTCAAGTGCATTCCTTTGAATTTAAAAAGGAAAAAGAAGAAGTGGAATTAATTTGAAGTCCCAGAATCTTTGTTTAGATATTTAGAGAAGAAGATTTATATGCTCTCCTGGGTATAAAATATAATCAGAAAAGTAAAGCAAAACCAAAATAATTTCCAGGCCAGGATAGGAATTATACGTCAGATGAGGAAAATTTGGCCACAGCTAATTAGCAATCACTGTTAGATTTGAGTAAGCAACTGTGTTCTGCTTTCCTTTTGAAATGTTTAGGTGTGGATCTGACACTATTTAGTCAAGCATTTTTATATGTATTGGTGTCATCTAGAGCTACTACCTAACAGAGGTATTTCAAGTTCTGGCAATTTTTCTTTTGCTTTCTTATCAGAATAATGGCCATTTAGCAAGTACTAGAGTGATAGGGCATTGTTCTGTAGAAAATAGAGGGTAGATGTGTAAATAGTTGAAAAGAATAGGATTTGTGGAAGCAGATTAACTTAACCCTTGTTCCACCACATTCCAGTTGTGTGAGCATCACTGTATTATTTTACCTTTCAAATCCTTAGTTTCCTTATCTGTAAAACAAGGACAACAATACCCACATGAAAATGTTGTGAGGATTAAGTGAGAAAACACAGGAGAAGCACTTGGATCTTAAAACAGAGTAAGGATTTCATAAATGGTGGTGGTTTCATAATAATTATACTCACAGAAACTTGCAAAAAGAGTTTGGAGAGGTCCCTGTGCCCTTTACCCAGTGTCCCTTAATGGTTTCATCTTACACAGTTTGAGAGGACATAGATATCGCTACAGTGTGTGTATATACTTCTGTGTCATTTTAACATATCATCATAGCACAGCTTAGCATAACATAGCGCAGCACAGCATAGTCAAATAATCAGCACCATAATCAAAACACAGAGCTATTTCATTAATTACTCTAAAGTTCTCTCTCATGCTACCCAGAAAGTCATACACATTCACCTACTCACTCCCACCCGCACCATCTTTAACCCTTGGGAACCATTACTAATCTGTTTTTGTTGTTGTTTTTAAGATTTATTTTTATTGTTTTTAATAGAAAGAGACAGAAAGAAAGGGGAGGGTCCAGAGGAGTTTCCATAGTTGTACATCAGCAGTTTTCTACATAGTTTCATTACACAGATGAGTGCGGGGCCTCGCAGGGTGGGAACCAGCCACGGGGACTCCCCCATGGGAGGCACGCCTCTGTGAGCTGCGGGCCTCCCACATAGAAAGCTCACCCTGGTGCAAACAGAACTGGGGCCTCCCACATGGGGAGCACACCCCAGTTTAGCCTATGGGTCTATACCAGCTGGAGCCAGGGTTCGATCCTCGGACCCAGGGGCTGCAACACAAGTGTTCAACTCACTGAGTCATCCTGGCATCCCCACTAATCTGTTTTTAATCTCTATAATTTTATCATTACTGGACTGTTTTATATAAATAGAATAGTACATTGTGTGACCTTCTGAGATTGGCTTTTATTCACTCAACAAAATGCCCTCAAACTCTATCCAAGTCACTGAATGTATTTTTTTAAGATTTATTTTATTGATTTTGACAGAGAGAGAGAGATGGAGACAGAGAGAGAGAGAGAGAGAAAGGTGAGGGTCTAGAGCAGTCTCCATAGTTGTACGTCATCAGTTTTCAACATGATTTCATTCTACTCAGGTGGGCAGAAGCCGGGCAGGGGCCTCCCGCATGGGAAGCTTGTCCCAGTGAGAATGGAACTGGTGGCCTCTTACATGGGAAGCACTCCTCCAGTTTAGCATATGGGTCTGCACAAACCAGGGTTGGGGCTTGATCCTCAAACCACAGGGCTGCGAAGCAAGTGCTCGCCCCGCTGAGCCATCTTGGCTTCCTCACTGAACTCATTAATAGTTTGTTTCTTCTTTGTTCCTGAGCAGCATTTTATGGTATAGATATAACAGTTTGTTTAATCCTCAATCTCTTGAGGGACATTTCAGTTTTCAGTTTGGGGCTATTACAAATAAAACTGTTTATAAACAATCCTATACAGGTTTTTGTCTGGATATAAATTTTATTTCCTGAGATAAATAGTGTACTCAGAAGTGTGAGTAATGGTTTTGTGAGCTTTTATAAGTTCTCTTTACTGTTATAATTATGAGCAACAAATTTGCAACTGTTGCAATATAAGAGATTGTCAATAAACTCCATCAAAGAGGAAGTTGAATAAAATCTTTGGGTAGGACTGCAAAGTTATATTAGTCATTATAACTAATGCTAGATGCTTTAACAAACAACCCCACAATTTCAGTAGCTCAAAACAGTAACTGCTTATTTCTTGCTCAGTCGATAACCAGTGTTAAGTCAGGCAGTGCTTCTGAAGGGCTCTCTGTTCTGTGGCTCCTTCTGTGGGAGAGGTCCAGCAGCCCTGCCATCTTCACTTTTAGCTTGGTGAATAGGACAGAAAAGGGGAGGATATTAAAGATAACTCTTGTTGTTTTAGGAGTCAGACCTACATATAGTATGTATTGCTTTTGTCTACATTCCATTGGCCAAAATCAGTCATATAGTCTCTACATAACTGCAAAGGAGGTTAGAAAATGTGATCTTTCAAGAAGTCATGGAGTCTTTCAGACTAGGCTTTGTGTCAAGTAGTAGGCAGCATTTCTGAGCAGATAGAAATATAAAACATTTTGTTTGGGGGATCAAAACACTAAAAGTTATGCTAACTCTGGTTTTAAGAAAACTCAGTAGCAATTCCTATCACTTCGTAGTTATTAAAGCAGTTAATACATTCTGCATATATTATACTCTTCTGACTGGAAGCAAGTAATCTTTGGGAAGTACAAGAGTGGAGAGCAAATGAAGGAAGAAGAGGTGGCAATGTTCCAAGACCAGTCTCACCAACCTCACCTGCTGGCTCTCAAGGGCTACGCTCATTCTATACATTACTGGCAGATGAAGTCAGGTTAAGTCAGGATCAACAAACCACAGCCTGTAGGTACACCCAGCCCTCTGCCTGTCTTCTATGGTCTGTGTGCTAATGATGATTTTTATGTTTCAACAGTTGAAAAGACATCAAAGGAAAAAATAATATTTGTGACATTGGAAGTGATATGAAATTCAATTTCATTGTCCATAAATATAATTATGTCAGAACACAACCATACTCATTTGTTTATATATTATCAATAGCTGCTTTCACACCACAATGACAAAGTTAAATAGTTACAACAAAGATTGGATGTGGCTGACAAAGCCTAAAATATTTACTATCTGGCCCCTATTTGCCAGTCCCATGTATAAACCATCAGGGCCTAATAGTTTTTCAGTGGTTAATGAAAATGCCATAAGTTCAGGGAAGGCTGTGCCCATTTTAAAGATTTAATTTATTGTTTTTGACAGAGAGAGAGAGAGAGAGAGACAGAGATGGAGAAAAGGGGGAGGGCCCAGAGCAGACTCCATAGTTGTACATCATCAGTTTTTGATATGATTTTGTTCTACACAGGTGGGCAGGGGCCGTGCAGGATGGGAATTGGGCTGGGGGCCTCCCACATGGGAGCCATGCCACCTCAAGCCAAGGGCCGAACTGGGGGGCAAGAACCAAACTGGGGGCCTCCCACATGAGAAGTACACCCAGTTCAGCATATGGGTCCGCACGGACCAGGGCTGGGATTTGATCTTCAGTCCTCGGGGCTTCAAAGTGAGCGCTTAACCCACTGAGGCATCCCAGCTTCCCCTCAAAGCTAACTTTATTTCATTACTTTTTAATATTGGAAGAGTAGCATTGTTGTTGTTTTTTTAATGCACTTTTCACAGATCTTCATCATTTACTTGTCACAAAAGCAGTCATCTGAGAATTAGCAATCTAAATTTTGATCCTGAAAAGATAATGGTTTTATCCTTAAAATCTATCAGCACTGAGTCTTCAGTATGGGGAAAAAACTTCTACATATCCAACACTGAAGAATCCTAAGTTATTTCATAACTGTAGAACGGTCATATTGTGTGACTGAAACTCTTACCATGAAGACAATTTTTTCCAGGCCTGAAGTGCTCAGGTTGTGAACTGTATTTAGAAATCTCTAGCCTTTTTAATTTGCCTGTTTTCCACTGAGCAGCAAGTTTAAAAGAGTGTCAGCAAAAAAAAGAAGTTTTCTTTAAAGGATATAAAGAAAATGTTTCCATTCTGTCCATATTGCAAAATACTTCATCTTTAAGAAAACAACCTGCAGAGTTTCAGCTTTAACATCACAATTTACAGAAATGAACAAAGAACAGTTGGGTTATTGTGATATCCTAGTAAAAGCACGTGAATCTTTTCCTCTAACAGGAAAATTACCACGTTTCGTGCCTCCTTAATGACTTGCTAAAAAAGATTGTTTTTTTCTCTCCACATCTGATTCTGCAATTTTTTACTTTATTAACTTATTATGTTTTTAAAGATTTATTTTATTGTTTGAAAGGAGATTGGGAGAGGCACAACAGTCTCCATAGTTGTACATCATGAGTTGTGACATGGTTTCATCCTACACAGGTAGATGTGGGGCCATGCAGGGCGGGAACTGAACTCGGGGCCTCCCACATGCGAGGTGAGAAGCTTCACTGCTGAGCCATCCTGGCAGCTACCAGTAGCACCACAGTTCAGCATATGGGTTTACACAAGCCAGGGCCTGGGCTGGGAATCAAACCCCGGATCTCACAATTTCAAGGCACGTGCTCAGTGGCTGAGCTATCCCAGCATCCCCTGATTCTTCATTTTAAAAGTGTAATTGATAAGACATTACGAAGTATGTCTTTTGGGTAACAACATGATGTTGTATGTCTCAGTTACCTTATCTGTAAAATGGGGTAACATGGTCCCAACATTATAGGATTATTTTGAGAATTAAACCCATGGAAAGTGCTTAGCAGAATATCTGACATGCAGAAAATGGTTAATAATATTTTCTAGAATTAAAGATTCTTTTTGTCTCACTGGAAAAAGGATAGAGCAATGACAGTCTTTTGTTTGCAGCTGTAGCAAACATCATGACTACATCATTATAAAATGTAGAAGTAGTGTCAGAGACAAATAGCAGTCCATGGATTAAGCAGATTCAAACAGGAAGAGCCTCTTCTGTTTGTGAAGGCACAGGGGCAAATATATTAATTACATGAACAGCAACGTCACAGGTTATAACTTAAATCAACATAAATAGTCATTTTGCATAATTGTTCTCTTAAACAGCTAGGAAATCTTAGAATTTATCCAGTTCAAACATTTGTCTGATTAAGTCATTCTGCCTCCTTTAACTCTTTTCCATGGTGAGGAAAACACCGTTTTTTTGAAGCAACCCATTTCCATTTGACATTCTCCTTTTAACTCTTCTTTTGATGCTCAGCATACTATAAGATTTGGGCGCCTTCACCCCACCTGGTCATATATCCCACTGTGCTTTAAAGTACACAAACCTCTTTCATTTATTTACTTTTTTAAGATTTTTTTTTAAAGAATTACTTATTGTTTTTTGACAGAGAGAGAGAGAGAGATACAGAGTCAGAGACAGAGAGAAGGGGGAGGGCCCAGAACAGTCTTCATAGTTGCACATCATTGTTTTTTCCACATAGTTTCATTCCACAGGTGGGCGGGGCTGCACAGGGCAGGAACTGGGCCGGGGTCTCACCCAGGTGAGAACTGAACTAGGGGCACTACCCAGTTCAGCATATGGGTTTGCACGGGCCGGGGCCAGGATTCGATCCTCAGTCCCCAGGGCTGCAAAGTGAGCACCTAACCCACTGAGCCATCCCGGCTTTCCCTAAGATTTATTTTATTGTTTTGAAAGAAGATGCAAGAGGAGAGAGAGAGAAAAAAAAGAAGGAGCAGGGAGAGGCCCAGAGCAGTCTCCGTAGTTGTACATCATTAGTTTTGACAGTCTCATTCCACACAGGTGGATGTGGGTTGCACGGGGTGGAAACCGAGCTGGGGGCCTCCCACATGGGAGGTGGCACCACAGTTCAGCATGTGGGTTTTGCCCATTTGTATGGGTTGGGGTCAGGATTTGATCCCTGTATCTCATGGTTGCAAAGGCAAGCGCTCAACCTGTTGAGCTATGCTGGCATTCCCCCTTTCTTTCTAAAACAGCGTATCTTTCTTAGACTCTTCCCTATGGTAAATGTACAACCACATAAATTCACCAGGCTCTGTAGCTACATTTTAGTATTGTAAATATGTCCTCAGGTTCATTCTTCATGTTGAAGAGCAAATTCCAAAGAAAAATGATTTGATTTCTTTATTGTGTTCCATTCTTCAGGTCAGAACACATACCAATCGTATTGAAAGGCATGAGAAGCTGGAATTTGAGCATGCAGTGCCCCCAAAATTTAATATGGGATATCTTGTTTACTTAGATCTTCATGCTTCTAAATGGAGTTGGAACCACACAGAATCATAATTGCTTTGAAAAGAGAAGCATATTCACTTAATTGCTAATGAATATGCTATTTTTTTTCAGTGTTACATAAAGAATGGTGAAAGAAGAAGCCTGGATGGCTCAGCCAGTTAAGAGCTTGTTTTGCAGTTCTGGGGATGGAGGATTGAATCCCTGCCCTGGCCTGTGTGGACCCATATGCTGAATTGGGGTGTGCTTTCCATGCGGGAGGCCCCCAGTTCAGTTCTCACCCCCCTGGTTCCTCCCCTGGCTCGAGGGGGCATGCCTCCCTTGAGGGAGGCCCCCAGCCCAGTATCCGCCCTGCTCATCCCCCGCCCACCTGTGTGGAATGAAACTGTGTCAAAAACTGATGACATACAACTATGGAGACTGCTCTGGGCCCTCCCCACTCTCTTTGTCTCTGTCTCTCTCTGCCTGTCAAAATCAATAAAATAAATCTTTAAAACAGAAAAAAGAACGGTGAAGGGTTTGAAGTATTTACTCACAATCTAACAAGTGAGCCTGCCACAGTGTCATGGATGCTGCCCTTAGATGTGAGACTACTGGACCAGAGAGAGAGAAGCGTATTATTACTCAAGGCGTGGAAGCAAACTAAGCTTTATGTTCATGTTGTTTCCACTTGCCCCTCAAGTCTCATGAGGACAAGGTGGAATGGCATAGGTGGATGATAAGAACTTGGTAGTTTGCATCACAGTTGAGAAACTCTAAGCTTAAAACTCTCTCAATCTTTTATGATGGGCTATAAGCAAACTTACCCGACTTCAACCCGGAAGGAAGACATTATCTTTACTATACAGGACAGCAAACAAACCTGCCTTCTGCTCCACTGAAGTCACTATCAGTATTTTTCAGGCTGTTCAACTGTACAAACTTCCTTGAAAAGGGAATGTAAAGCAAAAGCTGTCAGTACCTCTGTTTTTAAGAATGCTTTCCCAGTACACTATAGAATTTTATTATGGGAAGTATTGATTTATCTGGAACAATAAACCAATCCGTAAGTATTTACTTGAGTAAATACTGTGTGTTCAGCACTTCTCTAGGTACTGTGGAGGATGAAAAGTCTACAATCTCCATATGCAAGGAACTTGACAAAACATTAGGGAATAAGACAAGAAGAGTTAAAGTTAAGTTAGAAATAATTCATTCATTCACACAAATAAATATTAAATGCTTAGTATAAACACTCAGTGCTGACTTTGTGACAGGCACTAATCTAACCCCTTTACACATATTATAATAAAACAAGCATATGTAGCAAGTAAATCCTAGTATTGCCCCCATTTCACAGATGTGAAAATAGAGACAAAACATGTTAAGTAGCTTATCCATAGTCACACAGCTAGGAACTTGTCCCTGAACACTGCATTAGCTACCGCGGCACAGACACTGATAGAAGGTGGAGCGCTAAAGTCAGGGCCGGGACAATCCCTCTTTCCACAGAGCTTACAGTCTACTCAGTGGGACACTTACTTGTGTTAACCTGATTAAATTAGGTGTTAAATTGATAAAAGGGCCAAGGTGACATTTTTGACAAGGAGACAAGCTCCAAAGCAATCACCATAACCCCAGAGGCAGTGATGACCATCTGAGCTAAGGAGAAACAGAGAAAATAAAGAGGATGGGGCAGAAGAGATGTGATGAAATATGAATGAAATGAGTGACACATTGGAAGTTGGAGATAAAAGAGAAAGAGTTGCTTATGATCGTGTCTGCACTAGAGGACTGCATTCCTACTATGTCACTGGCCAATACACATCTAAGCAGGATGAGGAGGGTTTGGGGAAAAGGAGACTAATTCTATTTTGGACATGGTAAGTTTCCGATAACTACACGATCGATGTCCAGACAGAAATGTCAAGAACCTAGATGGGGAATGGGGTAGTTGCCACCATGGATGTAGGTGCTCTGGCTCAGGGTGAGTGTGGAACCTGAGGTGAGCATGGAGCCCAACCAGTTTTCAGAGACACACTTCAGAGACAAGCAGAAGAGGAGGAGAGGAGTTCAAAAGAGACATCAAGCAAGCCCTCAGAGGTCAAGGATGGGCCCTAATCTGTGGGCAGCCTGATTTTTGTTCTTATGTTTATTATTTCCTTCCTTCCTTTGAGTACTGGAATTTTAAGAAATTAAGCATTATTACTGTACTTTATCACAGGGAAGCATAAGCTACTGTTAAGTTGTCTTCACAGTCCTTCAAAAGCTATTTAAAACTGTTTTTGACGAAGACATAGATTAGGTGCCTGTTCCCCTCCCTAGCCCACTGAGCATGCAGTTGGGTAAAAATGTAGCAAATGAAGCCACTTTATCCTCAGAGAGCTTTAAAGAAAATGATCTCCAGTAGATCATGAAACTAAAGGTCAGGAGAAGAAAAATGGTTTGTTAGAAATGTTCCTTGTTTCACAATTTTAGAAAACATACTTTCATTTTTAAAGTTTGACATTTAGTTCTCTTTTACATATCAAGAACATAAATCCTATCTATCTCAGAATCACTGATCAGGCATTTTGTCCCGACCAGTTAAATTAATCACTTCATTAAAAAAATTACTATGGGAAAGCCGGGATGGCTCAGCGGGTTGAGCGCTCGCTTTGAAGCCCCAAGGACCGAGGATCGAATCCCGGCTCCGGCCCAGGCGGACCCACATGCTGAACTGGGGAGCGCCCACAGTTCAGTTCTCTCTCTGTTTCTGTCTCTGTATCTCTCTCTCTTTCTGTCAAAAATAAAATAAAAATAAAAATTTTAAATGAGTGCATTAGGGTGGACCCTAATCCAATATAACTATTGTCTTTACAAAAAAAAAAAAATTACTATTAAAGAAAAAAATTGACAAGGGCAGCATAGTCATCCACCAGTCTTCCTGACTGAACCACTTAAAATGAGCAAACTAGAAAAACAGTATCTATTTTACCAGTTATCTGGCTACTCATTACAAGATGCTGGGACATCTCAGCAGGTTGAGCACTTACCTAGCAAGCATGAGATCTAGGAATCCAGTCCCAGCCCCGGTCCTCATAACCACATATGCTGAACTGCAGCAAAACTGGTAGCCGCCCGGATGGATATAAAGGTTCTTGCCGCCTATCTGGGAGACCCTGGTTTAGTTGCTACCCTGCGTGGCCTCACATCCACCCGTATGGAATGAAACTATATCACAACTAGTGATATACAGCTATGGAGACTGCTCTGGGCCCTCCCCTCCTTTCTCTCTCTCTCTCTCTCTCTCACCTTTTCTCAAACAATAAAATACATTGTCAAAAAAAAGTTGTATAAAGTGATGTTGGGATAGATCAGTGGTGGAGCACTTGCCTTGTAATTGCATGGTCTGGGGTTCGATTCCTAACCCCAGTCCGTGCATACCCATATGCTAAACTGCGGTGCAGCTGGTAACTGCTGAGATGGCTCATCGGTGAAGGTTCTTGCCTCCCATGGGGACCCGGGGAGGTCCCACATCCACCTTGGAATGAAACTACGTCAAAAAAAAATTAATGATGTACAACTATGGAGACTGCTGAGGGCCCTTCCCCTTCTCTCTCTTTCTTTCTCATCTTCTCTCAAACAATAAAATAGATCTTAAAAAAAAAAAAAGATGTATAAACTATATGTTTGTAGCTGTGTGTGTGGCTGTGTATGTGTGCATGTGTGTGGCTGTGTGTGTGTGTGTGTGTGTGTACACAACTTTCACAAATAGACTGATTAGTGGTTGTAGGGAACTCTCCAAGTTTCCCTGTGGCCCTTCTGCCCCTTTTCTCTCTGCATAGAGACACATCACCTTTTGCTTTGCCAAAACCAGAAATAAGAATAATTTTTTTTTAAGATTTTTTTTTTTATTATTGTTTTTGACAGAGAGAGAACAACAGAGAGAGACAAATAGAAGGAGGAGGAGGGCCCAAAGCAGTCTCCATAGTTTTATGTCATTAGTTTTCTACATGGTTTCATTTCACAGGTGGGTGCTGGGCTATGCAGGGCAGGAACTGGTCAAAGGCCTCCACATTCCCATTCAGCATATGGATCCACACGGGCTGGGCCAGGACTCGATCCTTGGATCCCAGGGCTGCAAGACAAGTACTCAACCTGTTGAGACATCCCGGCATCCCGAAGAATAATTTTTTCTGTAGGGGGCAAATGATCTGCAGTAAAATAATACTATTAACTATTAAGATAAATGTTGTATCATACTTAAACTTAAAAATAAGTTTCTACACACCATTCTAAAAGCAACAATGTTATTTGCTCACCCCAAAGTTAACACATTTCCATAAACAGCAATACTAAGACAGAATCACCATCATGTACCAGGAATGCATATAGGAATAGTGCTGCTAAAATTCTGCATTCTTATTTATTATAAGCTCTCTGAAAATAAGGACTGAATCAATCTCAACTGTGGGCCATGAATTTCCTACCCAAGACTGAAGTACTAAAACATGTTGGTAGTAGCAGAGGACCTTTGGTTACTTTTAAGGAAATATGAACTCCTTGAGGAGATAATGATTCCTTACAAATTCTGACAGCACATTTCAAAATGTTATGATTTTATGGGTATCTGTTTATGATAAAGGCCACCCTGGATGTCATCATACACTTTTTTTCTGTGAAGGTCTGAATGGGTTGTGTTCACTGGTGCCCCAGCAGTGCTCTTGCACTTTATTGAGTGTGTAACTTGCTCAGACGGTCTTCACGAACCTCACAAAGGGAAAACAGCACCTCCGATCTCCCTTTCCTGCCAGCCACAACCCCACCAACTCACAATTGCACAAACTGTGCCGAGATTTATAAATCACCCCTGAGTTTAGCAGATGTTTTCTAACGCAGAAAGAACAGAAACACATCTCAAATGTTGGCTGAGCAGCTACTTGGCTGTCTTTTCCCAGGCACACTTCACAGACGTTTTTTCTCTATACTTGTTTGGGTACCGGTACCTAAGTTTGTTTCAACCGTTGTACCATGACAGGAACCAGGAAAAGAGCTACAACAAAGACTGCAACAGAACAGAAATGTGAATGTTCTACAGTAGTTTTTGTCTTATAGGAAGAGTGACTGTATAGATTCTCCTGTTGCCTCTACAAAGAGAGTATTTATTTCACTGCTATGAAACAAGATTAACTGCAATTAACACCATGGTCACCTAGCTACTATAGAACTGTGACGGGGAGACCTGGTATATGTCCATGGGGCAACACTGTTCGGGAGTTCTAAGAATAAAGTGATAACCTGGGCTGAAGAGTCCTCTCAAAAAATTATCTTATACTTCTAAGTCTATGAATTCTGTCTTGCCTTCTTCAAGGGTCAGGGTTAAATGTCAGACCAGAAAAAAATCTTGTGATTAATAATAGGATATATCAAGAAGGTATGGTTGAATTATATTCTTTCAACAATTAATATAAAGTAGTTATAATGTGTCTTATTAAAATGTAGTAAACAAAGAATCAGCATAGAAAATTGGTAAAGAACATGTGTTTTGTATAATATCACATGAACCTAGGTGTGTACCCTGGCTTTGCTATGCACCAGCTTTGTGACCTTGAATAATTAACGAAAGGCTTAGAGTTCTCAGATATAAAATAGGTAGAAGAAGAAGACTGCTATGTTCATAGTTTTGTTATACTGTGTTGCCTTGCAGGGAGTAGCACTCATTGAGTTAATTGTGATTATTATGTGCATTCACTATGTAGCTAACATCTATTTTTTACTTTTAAAAAATATTGACTGAGCATCTACTGTGTGGCAGGCACCCTTCTGGGGCTGAAGACATGGCAGTGGATGAGCCAACTGCTGAGGATCACCCGGATGTGACCATGTGCCAGGCACAGTGCTAAGTGTACTGCATGCACTGACGTGCTGCAAAGGCCCACTTCAAACCAGGGGCGGTATCATTTTACAGATGAAGAAAGTGAGACAAAATTACACAGCAATGGGAGTGCAGCCAAGATTTGAGCGTATGTGCCCCAGCTCAAGAGCTTAAACATTATGCAATTCCAATGCATGAGTGCCATGCTAAACAGTGAATGAATGGGTCAATTCAGACACCGATTATAGCTACCAAAAAACCCAACCTCAGCATAAGGAAGTGGAGCGTAAGACAGGACTGGGGAGTGGAGGTCAGGAAAGGTGTCTATGACAAGGTGACCCCAGAGTAGAGGTGTGGCGACATGAAGGGAAGAACAAGGCTAAGGTCAGCAGAAGCAGCATTCCAGGATGAGGGGACAGATGAACAGGTAGGGGCTCTGCAGCAAGCTGGAGCTTCATATGAAAATTAATTTTCTATCTGAATTTTCTCAAGGACCCCATGCCTACCTTATTTATTTTTTTTTTCTTGTTAACTGTCCATTTTGCTTTCTCTTCTTCTGTTTCTCTCACTACCATGTTTTACTGATTTCCTACATCGCTATCATGAAGGATGAGTGTAACGAGAGAGGACCAGGAAAAGGAAATGAAGGGAAATTAGAAAAAATGAGAAAGGAAGACTTAGACTCTGACATGCTACTGTGGATGCTGCCTGCTGTCATATACAGTAGACTGTTAACTGGAAGTCAAGCAACTGAAACTCTCAAGAAAGTGGCAAAAGGGGAAACCGGGATGGCTCAGTGGGTTAAACGCTCACTTTGCAGCGCTGAAGACCGGGGATCAAATCCCGGCTCTGGCCCGTGCGGACCCATATGCTGAACTGAGGAACTCCCCCAGTTCAGTTCTCTCTCTCTCTCTCTCTCTCTCTCTCTCTCTCTCTCAAAAATAAATAAATAAATAAATAAAGTGGCAAAATTTTTTTTTAAATAATACTTTAAATAAAGATTAAAATAAAGTCTCAGCATGTTATGCAGCTGCACATTACGCAAAACGTGACTTTGTGTGAGAGGCGTAGGGCCTCAAAGCAAGCTGATATTCAATTTTCAAGGAAGCTACATACAAATTCACCACTACAGCATCATCTACTGATGTAGATCCCAAACCACCCACATCCACTTCTGATCCTGTCCTAGCCGTATCTTCAGAGCCTGATGATTCTGATGCGATGTCTACCTAGTAAACTCTCTACCTCTACTGTAACAGTTTGAAGTGTGTATGTGTGTTTTTTCCTAAGTTACTTGAAGTTAAAGAACTTTTTTAAGTTACTTGAAGTTCATTAAGTTGAAGTTTATCGACTGCCATTTCACTAAAATTGCACACGGTATTCACAAGGCTATTTTTATAATAAAACTGTGATACCTTGTTGTGTTTATTTGTCTTAATTTGTTTTCAACTGTATTTCAATATTAATACCAAGGCAATATTGAGTGTATGGTATGGTATGGTATAGTACGGTATGTGGGATAGAGTATAAGTCAGGCCTATTTTTAATAGTAACTCTCAAGTAACCAGAAATTACACTTATCCAGCATCTACCAATCCCCATGGGTGCTGGGTAACTGAGAGTCTATTGTAATGGGTTTGAATGTGTAAAGTTAGAATCCATCAGAAACTACACTCATGCTCTCCTCTGCCCACCCCCCCTCCCCACCAGCTAAAAAGAAGCTCTGAGATCAGCTTTGTGCTCAGTTGTAGCAGCTTCATTCAAACTATGTACATCATTTCTTCAGTCTTATATATTGAATCTGTACTTCCTTTAAATGCATTTAAATGAATAGATAAGAGCACTGTATTTATTGTTTGTGAAGTGGCCACCATTATTTCCTTCTGTGGACAGGCCTAAGGGGCCTCGAAACAGATTCTAGGGGGCTTTCCATTTCCTTTAGTCCTGGGAACCCTTCATGCCATGGGAAGGAGTGTGAGCTAACATCTTGGTGCAGGGACAGTTTGAGCCTTCCAGCTTTCCCCACTATTTTAGGTAAGGTCCCAGATCTGTAAGGGAGGCAGGCCATCCTAGACCCTCCAGCTACAGCCAAGCTGGACCCAACCTAAAGCACCGTTCAACCAGGATATAGAATAGTGATAAATAGTAGAGGCTTGTTTGATGTCACTAAATTTGTCATGGTTTGTTATAGAGCAAACACTACTTGATAAAAGCAATAGCATTTTCTTCAGGTAAAATGCTTGAAACTAATAGACTTGCATTTTCTAAATTCTATTCTTAATAAACTGCTTAACTTCTCACTAATATAACTGGTTCATAACTTTTAGTAATAAACTTTGTCAAAAATATAACAGGATGCTAATTAAATGTAAAGAGGGCAGGAAATTGGGAGTAATGTAATTAAACTGAGATAATTTGAAAAGCCAAAATGATAAGTTCAACAATTTGAAAATTATGAATGTAAAACATGGAATTCTATATCTTGGTATATAATACGAGGGGTGGTCAAGAAATTCGTGAAATGAAGGGGAAGAAGGGTAAAAAAAACAAACTTATTTATTATTTTTCCTTTTCAATATATACACCCTTACACACTTTTCAGAACTTTCAAAATTTTTTATACCCTCGGAAAAAAAATATGCTGAATTTGCAGCTTTAACCGCTTCATTGTCCGTATATTTCTTCCCTCAAAGCTGCTTTTTCGTATTTGGGAACAAATAATAATCAGATGGAGCCAGGTCTGAACTGTAGGGAGGGTGGTTTAATGTTTGGAA
>PVKE010005002.1:0-61319 GCA_004027555.1 Craseonycteris thonglongyai | reverse complement strand
TATTCAATATTTTCGGTCTCCTTAGTTTTAGAAGAACTGATACTTTTAGAGTAATTATGATTATACTCTACTCCAGATTTGTGCTGATATTATTCTGTCCACCTTCTGTGGCATTAGTTTTTTAGGGTTGTATCAATCCTAAACTGCTGACTCAAGTGAAATAATAAAAAAAATTAGTTACATTAAAGATTATGAGCATCATTTACATTGTCTGAAGTTTTATAAAGCCCTGTAGATTTTTTCCCCATTATTGCTATGGTGAGAAAACATTGATGAAGATAATCAAAAGCATGCCCAAACTTGTTACTTATAAAAAATTGTCCTATCTTCAGTCAGAAGTACCTGCCACCTTGGGATCCTTTCACCTCAAACTCCCACACTGAAAAGTACACTCTCATTTCCTCTTGTAACTTTTCCATTGTATATTATGCAATCTATAGTGGAATTTAAGTGAGGTTGGGCCTTTTATCCAATCCTCTTCCATTTCTCTGCAGATTATCTCTGTTACACAAATATGGAAATGTTAGGAACTTCTGAAGGAATAGATTTTCCCATTATTTTAGTTACATTTTTAGGACATGCACTTAAATTAAACATTTTTCTTATCCACACTCCCTATTCCACAACCTTTTTGCTTTAGTTTACATGGTATACATCTTAAGGCTGAAGCTTTATAATAAGGATGACAGTGTACTGAATTTTAAATGACTGATGAAGAGAAGCAGAGCATAGGTGAGACTCTTTTAAAGGTCTGGGGAATAAGACAAAAGTGGAGGACCTTTGTCATGGGTGGATTGTTATTACGTAAATATGAAAGCAGCTGTGATTTGTGGTGGCCCATCTTTAACACACTGGCTCTTCCTGTGTGGTGTATTTATATAACATGCCTCCCAACATTTAGTCTTACCTTTTTATTGTTACTTGAAGAGCAGAATGTTCTCTCGGCCTGGTTGTTCTTCATTTTCATATAGATGAGAAGCTACCCTTGCTAGAGTGACTTCATATTTCATACATATGTTTGGAAAGAGCTCAGTGTCTCCTCTCCCTCATATTTCCTTCAACATACTTATAGAAGTTTCAGATGCTTATCTAGATTACTAATATGCTTACTTGTTTGCTCCTCACATAAAGCAGAAGGGTATATGTTGAATTTCAAAATCTCATTATAACACAGCAGTTATATAACACAGCATTGTCCTTAGTACACTACTTGCAGCATCTTTTGGATTTTAAAAATAGAGCTCCTGGCACCCTGATGTCTTCAAATTGTAACTCTATGTGTATATTATTCACTAAAACAGTACTACATTACTTATTATAGCATGCTATTATTTAATAATAGGCATGATTATTTTTGAGCTTATATTCTATGTCCGATGGAAAAGAGGAAGGTTTGGATATTTCTTTAGCAGTTTATCATAGGAGAGTTCAAATTAATGAATGAATTCTTATTAGCAAAATCTGTACTGAAGGCAGTAGTTATATTGATCACACTGGCTAAAATATCTTAAACATTTTTTATCATAGTTTATGGAAGAAAGGCCTTTAACCCCATGTTCCAGTATACCTATGAATTTATACACACACATACATACATACACACACACCTAAAACAGAGGTTTTATGAAATAATACTATTATATAGAATAAAATGGTCAAACTGATTAAATAGCTTTTACCCATAGTGAGTTGTGACACACAGTTTAGAAAACACTGATTTAGACTTTCATAATTCATAACCATAAAATTTCATGTGTTTTTGTGTGGATTTATTTTCTTAGAGATTGGGTTCTTATGCTTTATCAGATTCTCAAAAGATCTCTGAACTCTGATATAAAGATACAGAAAGACAAGTTCATGAGGTCTATCCTGTCAACTCTAATTTCTTTTCTATATTTTACTATGACCACTTTTTTCTTATTTTTTATCTAAGAGTTTCTCATGGGTAAAGGAATAATACATATTATTTTTCATCAATATAATAGGAATAATAAAAGTAATAGCCATCTATTTAAAATCTTATTCTTCATTAAGAACTGTACTATGAGCTTTAAATATTTTATCTTGAGTTTACATAGAAAATGCTGCAGGGTAGCTCTTCTTATCCCCATTTTTAATATATAAAAGCTGAGACTGATGTAGCAGAAGCAGTTAGCCTAATGTCTCACAGGGTAGAGAAGGATTTAAAAACAGATTTGTGAAATTCTAAACAAACACACTGCCTTCTATCATGTATCTTGTTGGCTGGGACATTTATTTTTATAGGTGTATATTATTTAGTTGAATCAGGGATTGACATTGTGGATGAGATAATTTAGCTATGAGTGAGTTAGTGTACTGGGTAGGAGTATGAGGTTTAGTCTAAGGAATGTAAGTGCTAAAAATGCCCATTATTGCTGAGGTACACTAGAGGAATTACTCCCTTTAATAGGCTCATGCTCAAGAATTTTGGCTCTGGGAAACTTCTGAAACTGACCCTTTATATCAAGAGCTCATAGATTCATAGCCTCATAGAGCCAGTTTCTCACTTCTCTGAATAGAGCTGCTGTCAGATGAAGGGAAACAAGAACCTTCCAGAGTATCTCTGGAACCTGCTCTTACTATATAGTTAATTTTCTACCAAACAATTACAGAGGAGTGATTCTGTGGAGTGGTTCATATTGACAAGAAATTAATAAAAATGAAGTTGTAGAAATTGTAGCAAGATAGCTTAATTCATTGCCCAGTAAGCATGTGATTGCAGAGCAATTTCTGATGCTTTTAAGTTCTTCCTCTGTGCCAAGAACTCGCCTAAGGTAAATTAGGTGCTTTTATCAGCATCATTTTTATGTAAAGATGGGAAAGTAAGACAAAAGGACATAAAGAAACTTGCCAATTGATACATAGCTGATAAGAGGTAGAGACAGGATCCCAGAGCCTATGCATAATCTCTTGAGTACTGTCTCCTGGGAAAGAATTCATCATGAAATCATAAGAGGTCTTCAGCTGGCATAGATATAGGTTTGGTGCCAAAATACCTCCAATTTAAGCCAACTACTTAATCATGAAATATATCTTATAATAATTTCCCTGGGACATTATTATAGGCTGAGAATCAACATTATAGCAGAAATATCTCTAGTGAAGAAATATCTCCAGTGAAGATATGCTGTTGCCTTTTTGAGACCTCTTTGACAGATTTTTAATGTTTGTTCAGCTATGAAATATATATAAGCAAATAAATGCCAAGAGAAAAACAAAACCCCAAACACCCAACCAACAAAACAAAGAAACAAGCAAAACCCAGTTCAGCGTATGTGATCTTCCATAAGCAAAAGCACCTAGAAAAAGGCTGCATTTTTAACTTCTGGATAGAAGGATATGTAGGTTTTTATATTTCAAAGCTTCTATTTCTCATGGAACTTCTAGCTCTCCTTTCAAATCAGAAGACAAAAAAGACAAGCCAGGAGGGAGAAGTAGTTCAAAGAAAAGGAAAGGAAAGAAAAGAAGAGAGGAAAAAAAAAACAAAAGGACAGAGATGCATGTTTCTTAAAACTTCAGATAAAAATTTTGTTTGAGGGAAAACATGCAGAGAGAAATAGAATGGAGGAATCTCCTTTTAAGATTAAAACAATAAGTAGTTTAAAAATGCAATTCCAAAGAACTATCAAATTTTACAAAGTACCATAGCGATAAATTTTCAACTTCATTTTCAAATTAGTCAAATAGAGGGCATCCACTTTTATATGAGGTTATAGTTTTCAGAGTTTGAGAAGGACCTCAATGCAGTTTAATCAATTCTGTTATTATTTTTCCTAACTTATTTCAATGCAAAGTGAGTACTGATTTGATGATGCATTATCACAACTATAGAGTCTCTCCTCTAATTAGAAGAGGCTATTAGAGTAATGCATTACAGTGGTGGAAATTGATATTTTTTTTCTACAAGCAGAACTCATATTCATCCCTCAATGTGGGAAACCCATTGGTTCCTCAGTATACCTCTTAATCCCCAAACAGTAATGATGACATTTTGATTGCTCTACAAAAAGATTACACATGCTGATTACCCACTATCACCACTGCATATACTTTGTTGTTGTTGTTGTGGGGTTACTAGGTTTGTGTCAATTTGTCCTTATTCTTTTACTTTTGTCACCTGTGGGTGACTGTGATAAAAGTAACAAGCTGGTATTTGGGGGAGATTATAACTATCTTCAACCTGGGGAGCAAATGCATGGATTCATGACATTCTAACCATCTCTCTGTGGTGCAATGAGGAATGCTTTGGAATTGGAATGCGCAAGGCAGTCAGTCATTCAGAAAGATGTGTACTCACTGCATATCCAAGAGAGGGTGAGGTGTAGTGAAGAGGCTTCCATTTGATATTCAGGTTTTTTTTTTAAAGATTTATTTTATTGTTTTTGACAGAGAGAGAGAGAGAGAAAGAGAAAGGGGGGGGAGGGTCCAGAGCAGTCTCCATAGTTGTATGTCATTTGTTTTTGACATAGTTTCATTCCACAGGTAAACATGGGGCCACATAGGGCAGGAACCAGGCAGGGAGCCTCCCACATGGGTTTCACGCCCCCACAAGCTAGGGTCCTCTTACATGAGAAGCTCACCCCAGTGGGACTCAATCCTAAACCCCTGGGGCTGCAATGGGAGCGCTCAACCCACTGAGCCATCCAGACTTTCCCAGGTTGTTTTACTACCAATAATTATATGTCCTAGTGATTTTTTTTTTAATTTTGGGAGGCAGGAAACAATGTAAGCAATGTAGGTAATATTAAATTTAAATAGTTCCACAGTAGTTTATCTTGTTAAAATCTGTGAACCTTTACATAAATTAGATATATTTTATGAAGTCACTGACTGTTGTGCAAACACCACCACATAACCCTGCAGCACTTGTTAATTAGGCTTGTGGGTGGTATTTATTGGTAGGAAACTCAGGGATAGAGGAGAAATTGTTGTGTACTCTACAGAAATCAGGTAGTGTACAGAGATCTGGCATGTCTTGTCAGATTCCAGTGGAGGGATTCTAACCAACTCATTTAGTTTTATTGAAAAATGTATCTTCCTACTTTGCATTTTTCTTTTCTAACAATTGGAGTGGGATGCCTAGGAGGTTAGTTTAGAGAGAAAACAAATGACTTGTATTTGTTGTTAGTAATTTATGAGCCAACCAACGAAACGTAAATAATGACTGTAGTTTTTCTTGGTAGAAAGTGAGTGGCGTTGAGAAATTCAAGTCTTATAGAGGTTTAGGTGTTTACATCAGTAAGAAGATGCTATATTTAGAGCACTGAGATATTCTGAAACTGTCCAAACTGAGCTTATCCAAATAGAAGCTATGTGGTATTTAAGGCAGTCATTTTAAAGTTATGTCAGGTCATTGAATCCTATTAGAAAAAACTGCTGATTGCATTTGAGCCATTTTTCTGTGATAGTTTTTGAAATGTAGTACTAAAATAGTGGCTAGCCCCCCATTTTTATTATTTTTCCATCATAAAGTCTTGTGCCTTAAACCCAAGATAATGTAATAAAATTGATTGCATGAGAACTTAGACTAAGCTCACTCTGAGGAAGTACATTCTCCTCTCTCCCTCTGATGATCTTCAGGCAAGTGATGGTAGGAATATCTCTTTCATGTTAAAAACTGATATCTGCCAGGAGAATTATTCAGCATATCCTAGATTTATTTCCAGTCTCCTGAGAATGTCAAATGAGAGAAGCCTCTACACAATCAACATATTTTAGCACTAACTTGACTGAGGTTTTTTCTCTGCCTAGGGAAAGAATCACCTGAATAGCATGGAAGAAGGCTCATGTCATTGATAGCAATCCTTCAAGTCTCTGATTTGGCTTAATTATCTTCCAACTAACAGTTAATTCAAATAAATCATCAGCAGAACTTAATCAAAATGTCTTCTGAGATTTTTAAGTGCTCTAAAAAAATCTTCATCAGGAAATGAATGGCAGATGGCAGACATGAAACTAGCCATAATTGCTTCTGAACTTTACATAATGTTTGATTTTAAATAAAATTATAGGCCCAAAGAATGTTAAAATATTTTCTTTGATTTACAAATGTGATGGAGTTCTTTAATTTATTTATATACTAAAATATGACATGCCTACTATGTACTAGGTCTGTGCTGAACATTGAGCAACTGGATCTCTGTGATGATCCATGATGATTAATCTTTCTTCTGAGAGAACTTTAAGATAATTTCATATTCCAAAGAGCATCCTGGGACACAAAATGAGTCAGTGAAGTTTTATAATGGAGGGAGAGAGGATGGCTAAAGATGCCTTCAGATTTTGTGTCCTCAGAGTAAACAATTTTCTAGTGGTAACACACTTTGTCACCAAGGATGAAGTTGAGGATCTGAAATGATTTTTAACTGAAGAGGGTAATGGAAGATAATTCAATCAGTTTGAGACAAAGAAGTCTATGTTATTCAGGAATTAGCCTGACTTTATAAATAGTTGGACAATGAACTTCCCAGGTACCAAAGGACAAACCATAAGAGTGAAGGTAAGGTAAACTGAGGGGAATGGTATTTATTGGGCACACCTTTTTCAGTGGATCATGTGATTTAATATAATCAAGAAATGTATAAGATGAGTGATATCCTTCTCTATTTCATCTGTTAATAATGTTATAATTTTATCTGATTCTTAAAAATTATGATAATTTCTGAGGATTCACATGAGCATTAAATAAGATAAGGCATACAAAATGCTTAGAGCAATTCCTGGCACAAAATAAGAACTCAGTGCAAAGAATAGATTATTATATGAAATGCCATTTTGGCAGGAGGTAGTAATTAGAAAATGAAGGGAGAAAAGAACAGAGAAGAAAAGTTTTACATGGGGCTGGAGATAAAGTTAGGGAGTCAGTTCTATTTGACTCAGCCATAACTTGCATCTCATTACCTAGGACCATTCCTAGAAAAAGTGAAAAGGGCAAAATTTGCCTAAGATTTTCCTCTTATCATTTATCTGCCCCCTTTCAACTCAAGTCTCAAGGTCCTGGTACAGATAGCCTTCTGTCTTTCCAGTAAATGTCATAATCTATCCACAGTTCCCTCTTCTTAACTATCTTCTCTTTATGTTTTGAAGTCTACAGTTTCTTACTCCTAAAATATGCTTGTCCCATTTCATTCTTGCAGTAGTCAGTCCACCTCTTTGTTAATTTGAGACATGGAATTATAAGGCATTCTATTAATTGATATCATTACGTCTTTTTTTTCAAGGAATAAATTTATATTCCATTATGGAGACCAAAACTTAAATCAAAGAAACGATCCTGTGAATTAATGTTTTAACTTCTATGCCAGGAGTGTGTTACAGACAAAATTGGGTGAAGGTAGCCTCTCTCAATGTCTTTCAGATCACAGTCCATTAAATTTCTGGTTTTCTGGGACACTGCTCCCCTACCCCCACCCTATACCTTTAAATAGGTAAAATGTTAAGTGCTCCTTAAAAAGTTTGGTTAATCTCTGAGGCAGTCCAACTTCAATGTTTAGAAGGGAAAAACTGAAGAAATCCTAATCCTTAACATTCATTTATTCATTCATTTATTTCTTCATATTTTGTAAGGTCTTGAATTTTCATAGATTGCCCTTTCTCTAATTGTTCAATAGCCTACTTATGAAAGGAACAGAATTTGCCAACTGTCACTGCTTCAGTTGGCAAAATATAATACGTTGTATTTTGGCAAACCTTTATAACTAGATAAATTATTTTTCGTCCCCAAAAGGTTCTCTTTATTAAATGGCCACTAGACACATCCATAATGCTAATATCTTTTTGAATTGGTCTTTTTGGATGAATGCTTTCCCATGGCTCAGTGCTTTGGATCTATTTCCACTGTTCAGCTAAAGGAGAAACTGGGTAAGTTTTTGAAATGCTTTAGTTTCCCATTAGAATACTCAACTCATATTCCTAGCTGGGGTTTAGGGAGTTACACTAAAGAAACGGAAAATATGTACTCCATTAAACACTTTCTGATTTATGTGACTTCATGCTTTGAAGTTTTCCAGCATTCTCTTTAACTTACTTTGTGCAAAGAAATATTAGCCTGGTCTAAAACATGCTTCTTTTTTTGGTACACTTGGAAAAACAGGAAAAGGTTTCACTCCTCTTCACATTTTTTGTTCCTGCCCACTATACAGCTATTTAAAAGTTACCTCCTCACATATTCTGTCGAGAATTAAAACCAATATTATCCCTTCTGTTTTTATCCACAAAAAGTGTGAATGACTGTAAGTATATCCTTACAGTAATTAAAACTTTTTTTGACAAACCCATTAGGAATTTATGAAGTGTCAATTTTTATCAAATATACTTTCTATAAAAGCAAATAAGCTTCTTGTATTTGACATGATAGAGAGATGCCTAGTAAGAATATGCTTTAAGACTAAATTTGAGTTCTAGAAGGTCTCTTTTAAACCTCATGGAGGAGCAAGTACTCTAGAAAATCTTGCTGGAAAATGCCTAGCCTTATTCTGAGATTATCTAAGAGTTTGTATACAAATCTGGCATGGGAGAATGCTGTTTTCTCTATATTTGGAATAGGTAATAACAGCTTCTAGGAAGAAAATAATTTTGCTAACAGTAGATTGAAGTGGAATTTTCTTGAGGGTGAAAATGAAATATATAAAATAGGGATAGTACTTGTGAATTCTTGATAACGTTTTGCACAATTAGGTGAATTTTCTTTGCTTAACCTTGAATAAGTTTTTTTAGGCAATTTTAAAATTAAAATTTTATTATTGCCCCCTTAAGAGAGAACTAGCTCAACTTTTCCATTCTGCTGCCAGTGTCTTTATAATTGGGTTAAATTGCACTTCTACCCCCACAACCACAGTATGTAGTAAGGCTCAAGGATAAAATACTTTGGAAGTATGATGAAACCTACTTCCAAACTTTCTTAGGCTGCTAAGGACCAGAGCCTAGAGCACTGTTTTTAGAATTTATTAAAGGAAGCCAATCAAAATTCTAATTTTTGATATTAAAATCAGAGAAAAGAAAATTTTGCAGGGTTGAATCTCTGTAGTAGAGGCACTAATTAAGACAAATACACATTTTATTTAGATAAAATTTTACATTTTTAATCTTTAATGAGATTGTTGTACTGACCAAAATGCAATTTAAAGATAAACTGCCATTTTACCTTTTGTACTCTTTTTTAGAAAATTTATTGGGATGACATTGATCTGCAAAGATATATGTACCCCAATGTTCATTGCAGCAATGTTCATGGTGGCCAAATCGTGGAAACAACCAAAGTGTCCTTTAATAGATGACCTTTTGTACTCTTGCAATTAACTCCTGGTGACTTGAATGAAACCTAGGTCCCTGAAAGTCTGCTGGCAAAGATTTTTAAGATAGCCATTAACAAGCACATTTGTAAATTCTCTGCTTTGGTAGGCATTTTAGGGGTTGTTAAGTAATATCAAGGAAAGGGAAACCAGCATCCTAGCCCTTCCAGGTCATCCCACTCTAGAAGTGTGACTGACATGTACACTGGCTTTTACATCTACACTGCATGGAAAACATTTTTCCTGGGAGTTTATCAGCCAGGAAGCCCCTTTTATCTTTTTCTCTCTCTCCCTGCCCCCTCCTGATGCCCCCCCCACACACACACATCACAGGTTATCTCCCAGTGCATTTCCCAGACCTGATTTACAGTTTTACATGGCAGTCATCAAATATATGAAAAACTGAATAGCCTTACACTTCAGTGGTTTATTATCATTGTAAATGCTTCTAATAGTTTGAATTAGCCAATTATCTCTCCAAAAGTACCTGTGTGAGTCTGAAACTCTAAGCCTTTCATATATTTAACTTCACTTAATACTTACAACCACTTTTACATGCATGAAATTGAAACATTCAAAGATGTTAACTTGCCTACCTGAGGTCACACAGCAGCTAAATTAGCAGAGCCATGTTTCCCTGACTACCAAGTCCATGTTCCAACTCGCGTTTCAATGTTCTTCACATCACAATTCCAACTGCCCTAGCAATAACCCCTGTTAACATACCATAGATTCAAAGGGTACACTTGCCTGTGCGTGTCCAATTCCCCCCCAAAATAAACAAACAAACAAAACAATGCAAAGCAAAACAAAACAAAACAAAACAAAACAAAAAACCCCAAAACACGAGCAGGAGTTTGCAGCAAAGAAAGTAATGGTTTATTTATGGAGTTGGCACCAAGCTTGAGACAAAGGTGAACTATTGCTCTAAAAAACCTGGCTCCCCCATGGCTTCTAGTAGTTACATTATATAAGGGGAAAATCATTAATCATGGTTACAATGGAGGTTGGTCATGGGCTCTACTGATTGGTCAGGACTATGTAAGGGAGCAGTTGACCATGTCTTCTGGTCCTGGTGTCAGTCATGGCATTGTTTGGTCCAATTTCCAAGGAATGTGGTCCATGGGACCATTCTGCTTTCATGAGTCTGGAACAGACATACCTGAGGCCAAGGTGTTATCTTTGTTCGACTAAAACCTTATTCTAGTTTGAGGTTTGGCTATTGTATCTTAGCCATGATTGATAGATTGAAATCTTTATTCTTAAATTGAATTTTACATTGACCAAAACCTAATGTCCTAAAGCTTAATGATGAAAAGGAGTGGACGTACAGCATATATACAGGTAGGAGGATCTAGGGGGAAGAATGCAAATGAATCACAGTTCTGTCAGGCTGAAAAAGCTATCTTAGATTGCAGCAAAATGAATGCTAAAGAAACAAAATTCATGTGTGATTATACCCCCAGCCCCAATTGCTGTTCTTGAGAGTAAAATCTGAAGGTTTAGTATGAATAGCACGTTGGTTGGGAAGCTCAGTGATAATCCAATATCTATCTCTTTCTCTTCTACCTATCTATATATTCTACCTATTTATCTATATCTATCTGTTTGTCTATCTATCTATCTATCTATCTATCTATCTATCTATCTATCTATCATCTATCACCTGTCTGTTTATCATCTATCAACCATCTACCCTCTTTTCCCCTACACAGTACCATTGTATTATAGATGCTTCTTATACCCAGTTTATTTTTCTACTTTAGAACTCAAGCATATGCAAGATTGGTTCCATTGTTAGGGTCAGAAAAAGAACCTAAAGTTTCTGAATTTCTCACTGACTCTGGCTATTCCCCCCATGGTACTTCTTCCTGCTTCACCCTTCTTCCCCCAAATTTTATCCATCCTTCTCTGTCCATTAGAATTACCACATTTATAGCATATTCATCCCAATAAGGAGTTAGGAGGGATCTTCTTGAATGAATTAATTCAAAGTTGTAACTGCTTGATATCTCTTTTCTACCAGGGATACTTGCTTATTTAACAAAATTAATTCCTGCATGTTGTAATTTCAGCCAAAATTAGGGTTACAATTTGGGATTTATCACCCAGCATTCTGCATGTGTAGGCTCTAGAGACAGGAAGGGGAAAGAAACCATAGTAGCCTTGGGTATCTCCGAGCTGTGACCTGGAAAGGAGGTGACACTCAGATGGAGAACTAATAAAGTTAGACACCTCAACCCATGTAGGTCTTTAGAAGAGCCTCAGAGCAGCTTTATGCGTGTCTCATTTTCATCATTTCCTCCAACAAGTAACCCCTGAAATACTTTGACTGTTTAAAAGTATTAATAATTTACAGTCATTAAAGTTTCATACTTAGAAATCATGCCCAGTTGCATTATAGCCAAATATATTTACTTAAAAAACTGGTTAATCTTCCTGGAAGACTTCTTTGATGGCAGCCCCAGAGTCTTTCCAGGGATGCTCAAACTTCATGTTATATATACGTCTTTTCCTGTTCTCTAGCTATCTCCATGGAATCTTGAGTCAGAGCAGAAATAATGCTCCAAGGGCAGCATTAAATCATGCTGATCTACTCAGAAATTACGTATAGAAGCATATTGGTACAGTTATAAGAGCATGGCCTTTGAAGATGGTAAGATGCAGATTTAAACCCAATTTTGCCACTTTTTAGGTAGTGTACGTTCCTGAGTACATTTCTTAACCTTGGTTTTCTCTCCCATAAAGTAGGGGTAATAATGTATTACTTTCATGAATGTATGTGGGAATTTAAATTGCACAATAAATGTTAATTCCCTTACAGTCTGTTTATACCCAGGGCTATGGAACTACTCAGAACTGGCTTTTGTGTATACAGGAGTTGCTTATCTATTCATTTATCCATTCTTTCCTTCATTCACTTGAATAATGTTTCAGCACTGAGTGTGTCAGATAGAGGTTTAATTGAGAAAGAGTCTTAATAAAATTCATGGCTAATTGTATTTTAGCATTGCTTCTTATTAGCTGGCATTTTCTCTGTGCTCATCCTTGCATAATAAATAGCTAGTTGATATGGTAAATAACCAGCTGATCGAGCTTGAATGTTCTCTATAAGTAAAACTTTCTCTTTCCTATGGAGAATAAATCCTATCTTCAGGTATATTGATGTGATGATAAATAAGGGAGAACTTTCATTAACTGGCAAATAAATGTTGTTTGTATATGTTATCTTCCTGACCAGAAACATTAGAGCAGAATTTTTTTGTCTTATAAAAACTTCATAACTACTCTTTTAATTTAGTTTTATGGATGTGTTGACATAAGAACAAACAAACCAATAGAAACGTTTTATTTGAGCCAAAGAGAGAACATGCCTGGAAGCAAGATGTAAACAGACTGAAGAAAATTCTTCCCATAATGACAGTTTGTAGTTTCCTTTATATATTTGGAATTAAGGAGGGAACATAAGGAAGATTACATGAATGTTTGAGAAAGGCAGGGAGATCTCTATGACTGGATAAGGATAGTTAACAAAAACCTTTTATAGGCCTAGGATGTGCCAACCCATCATTACCTGCCTAGTTAGAAATTTATGATAAGGTTACCCTGTGAGGTTGCTTTCAGTTAGATTTATTACACAGCTCCATTTTTGTACAAGTTGTATTTTGTGGTGAGGCAGGAGACTTTGGTATTGAAAAGCTTAAGTCCTGATTCCCTGCTTGGTTCTTCCACAATCCTGGATTGATTTTCTAGTTGTAGAGAGCCATATTCTTCATGGAATAAACTGAGACTCAGAGAAATTAGGTGACTTTAGTGTGAAATTATAGGGCAAGAGCAGAATCAAATTAGCAGTACCTATTGGGTTTAAAGTTGGGAAAAAAGAAAAAGAGGACCTTGACTTGATCACCCTAAGAGTTCATACCTTAGCATTAGTTAAGAAGACTCCAAGCATGTTTATTAGATCACCTCTTGTGTCCCACTATTTCTGAGTTGCCTAGCAGGAATTTTTTTGTTACACATGTTCTGTTCTTCCTCAACTACCTATTAATCATCCATTCTCACTTCTGAAATCTAGTATCTCATCTCTTCCTTTCTCCTGTGTCTAAAGATGTCTTATGTACCCAATGTTGCCTCACTGTCTTTGGAATTTTCATGCATATGGAAATTCCCTACGTGTATGGATTAAAATTTTGATTTTCTCATGCTATTCTGCTGTATGTTTGGATTATTTGACCACCCAGAATAACTAAAGTGGCAGTGGGATCAATTCCCTGGCCCCAAAACAAAGAAGTGGGGAAGGATATTTCAGTGAGAGAGAAGTATATGTGCAGAAAGTTATGAGATTATATGCGGGAAACAGTAAGTGGTCAAATCTGAGTGGAACTCTTGGGCACCTGAGAGTGGATGGAAGCTAGGCTATAGGATAAGGTTGTGATATAGGCATGTAGCTTCAGGAAACTCATCATCATCCAAAAGTGAGCAGAGATTTTTTTTATTCTTCAAATACAGAATGCTCTTTAAAAGACAACATATGATTTCAGATTTGCTCCCTAAGCAAAATAATTAATTGTGTTTAGCTGGAAGATATATTTCCCTGCCTGTTTTAAGTTAATTTTAATTGACTCCAATTATCATTTGTGGTGTGACTACAAAGAATTTTTTTTAAATGTTTAACTAGGAAGGCAAAAATACAAATAACAAAAAGCTTCTACTGCCCTAAACTTGATAATCTAGAGGAGTAGGCAAATGTGAACTCCAGTCCCAGGAAGACTCTGAGAAGTTCTATTTATAGGTCATAGAGCAGAGCAGGACTAATTTTCCACAGGAGTGGGGATGAAATGTGGTGTAACTTCTTGGAAGACAAGGGGTGAGAGTTGAATTTTGAAACATGAGGAGGTTTTCAAGAGGGTCATAATAGGAGAAAATCATTTGAGTTGAGAGATACTCATGAGCAAGCCAAGTGTGAATGTGGAAAAATGCAGGATAGATTCAGAAATGTGGAGTAGTATGGTGAGACTGGATAATAGGTGATGGAATTGTGGGAGATAAGTAAGAAATCTTGAAGAGCCATATATTCTATTGCATGTTTCATTTATTCAATTCATTCATTTTTATTTTATTTTTTTTATAAATAATTACCTAGCTCCCAGGGTATATGAAGCATTCCAAACTTAGAGGCAAAGAAGACGAGACCCGGTTCCTTCCCTTAAGAAGCAATAACAGTGGGAACACACAGAAGGTTTCTAAGCAGGAAAGGAATACCACATACTCTCCTCAGCTACTCCTGGCTAAAGTCATCCATGGTCCTCTCCCTTATGAAACCTGTCAGTGTTCTTGTCTATTGCAATATTTATGCAGATGCTCCTTCCATTGCGTTCTACTCTCTCAGTTCCTTGGCTTCCTCTTGGCATAATTCATTTAGTTGTTCAGAGTAGAAACCTTGGACTGATCCTTCACTTCTTTATTTCATATAGCATATTCAAATATTCAAAACGTTATATAAGCTTTATATTATTAATATATCCTGAATTTAGCTTTTTCATTCCCTTTGGCTTCACCTTTCTAATCTCTTGCTTAAATCACTTGTAGTCCCTGCTTCAACATGCCTCTTCCAGTTTTTTCTCAATTTCACGGTCAAAGGTATACTTACAGAACTTAATTCAACTGGTCTCACTCCATACACACTACCCTCTCAAGGCTTCTAATCACATGTAGAACAAGATATTATACAAAGTCCTGACAAAGGCCTTTAAAGCCCCACATAGACTTCCTTATGCTTCCAATCTTTTAATACTCTTGCATACAGAGCTCTAGGTATACTGTTCTATGAACATAGACAGCATATTTTTACATCAGAGTATTTGAACTATCCTTTGTGGAATCCCCTTCTTCTATACATGCACTTGGATTTCCCTTGCACTTCCTTTAATGCTTTTAGTGTTCTACTAAACATTTCATTACCTTCTCAAAGAGGCCTTCCTAGATTATTTGTCTAAAGTAGTAGCTACCATCCCTGTTTATCACTTGTTTTATTTTATTTTTCTTCAAAGAGCTTAGCTACATGAGATTATACCATACAAGCATTTGTTGATTTGATTCTCTTCTTCAAGAGAATTAAACTTCTTGAGAACAGGGACCTCAACCTTCTTGTATAGAATTTCACTTTTGTGTCTAGAACAATTCTGCATTGTATAGTATTGGAGAGAAGAGATGAGGTCATAAGTGAAGTAAATTTTTTGCATGGTTAGTACTATGTGTAAAAAAGAATAACATAATCAAGACGCACTTCAAGGAGAAAGTAGGGTTGAAGAAGGGTTTATTTTGAAGGAGGAGAGACTTAATTAAGTTTAAAGATTGAAGGGGAGCTGAACAATGGGAGGTTATACAGAATAGGTGGTTCATCTGTAATTTTCCTGGAGGAGCATGATGGGAATGGGATGAAGAAAAAGCAGGGAGGAGTTATTTTAGGACATACTTCTCAGCTAGTTTGCCTCATGACACTGATGAGCCACAAATGGTCTTGAGTTGTGCTGTGACACTGATCCCTTCAGCCTTTGGGATGGCTAGTTGGGGCCTAGGTGATAGGTCACTTCTAACTATAGGCAGCCTCTCCTGTCTGCCATACAAACATCATTTGCTACATGTACCATGATGTAAAGGAACCTCAGAAGCTCTGAAGTAGAGAAAGAGTAGGAGCATTTTTATCAGGTCTTAAAGGGTAAAAGCAATTTAAGAAATGTGGTAGGGGTCAAAATACACACACCCACATTTTTGGTGGAAATAAAAAGGATGCACCAGTCCAGTCTTACCTCTCTATCTTCCTTTCTTCCCCCTTCTCTCTATTCATGGATTTTTGATTGAATGTTTGCTGCCTGCCACTTTTTGTACTGGTAACTAGAGATAAACATCTTCAGGTCATAGCTAAACCCTCACCTCCTTTAGAAGTCTTCTTTGAACCATCTAGATATCCATAGCAGTTTCTCCCACATTGCATTGAAATGATCAGTTGATGTTTCTGTCTCCTCTATTTGTCCACAGCATCCCCTGGGGTCAGCTGTCTCATTTAACTATATAGCCTGACCATTTATCTTGGACCCTGGCACAGAGTATGTGCTTACTAAATTGTTGTTGAACTGTATTTGAACCAAGGTGAATAAGACATAGTCTTTCCCACTGGCTATTTGAAGAGACAGGGGTGTAAATTAATAATTATGCCACAATGTGATAAGAGCTATAACAGTTACATTAAAAAAGTATAGCTGGAGTCCAGTGGCGGGCACAGCTAGTGTTGACCAAGCAAATGGAATGATCACTGTGCTTTTCCCTGGTGAATTCAAGCAGAATTTATATTCATTTAGGAAGGGAAAAATATTGACTGCAGAGAAGTTAGATTGCTTGTAAAGTTATAAGGCTCTTAGAAAGCTTCAGATCAGAAGTTGCTAAATAATAGTGAAATATTAACCTCAGAGCAGCAGCTGGCAAGTCCTATTTTCATGTGCCTTAAGACACATCATTAAATCTATTGATACCTATAAAGTTTCTTCCTTGTGAAAAAAGTTTTGTTTTTTGTTATAAAGGTTGGCTTCTTTAATGTTTCTTTTATATTATCCTGCTAAGGGGTTTTTTCCCCCAAAGTAGTAAAGGTCAGAATAATGAAGTAACACAGCTAATAGACCTAATAATAATTAAAATAAGCAAGCTCTCCCCCCCCACCCCACCCGACCCCCTTGTGGCTAGGGATATTCATTGTATATTCTCTTTGTTGCAACTACTGCAACTGTTATAAGTGCTTTATAATAACTTAAACTGCTCTGTCTTCACACTGGAAATATTGATTCATTAGACTAACACAATACTTGGTGGAAACAGTTCACTGAATATATTGTGGAGATACCTTGGTTTGATGAAAACACATGAATTTGGAAGTTGGAACCACCTGTGTGAAAATCTCATCTTTGCCCCAAGTAAGCTAGAGAGTCTTGTGTAAGTGACATAAAGTCTCTTAGGTGCCTTTCCTTTCCTGTAGAGTCACAATATTTGCAACATTTAATAAACAAGTTTGTTTTGAGGATGAAACGAGATGACATATGAGAGGTTAACACAATGTCTGGAAAAAATATGTGTTTTAGTAAGTATACATTCGTTTTTCTGTACTTATATATAGTTAAGACTTTTCTACTCAGAATTATTCTGGTTAAATATTTCAAACTTCTATTACATCAGAAAATCTATTTCCTTTATGTTCAACACTCCATTGTTTCTATAATGATAATAGTGTAAGAGCTAATATTTATTGGGTGCATATCATATCATACACATATCCAAATAAGTGACTGACCTCAACAATCTAATTTATTTCTTATTTATTTAGGTTTATTTTACAGAAGAAAGTGAGATGTAGAGAGACTTAGTAATGTCAAAGGTAAAATTAGCAAACTTCAGGGTCAGCATTTAAACCTTCAGAGTTCAATTTCAAAGCTGTGCTTTTAACAGCTGCCTCCCAATATAATATTCACTTCCTGTCTCTTTAACCACCATGTTAAACTAGGATTACGTAGAGACAAAAAGAATCCATTTCTCATTTTTATATCTTGAAGTCAGAGACAAAGCACAAGATCAGAAAGGAAAGGTCATCATTGCTAGGAGGCCAGTGGCTTCAGTGTCCAGTGGGGGTGAGAGGGTCATGGGAAATCTGAGATAGAGGACGGGTCATGATGGTCACTTTAATCTCAAAAATTCTCTCATGGTAAAGTGACTAGACTAGTGGTTGCCCACTGGTTCTTTGTTATTCATCCTGGGCATCATGCTGGGAACTGAGAATTAGTCCTTTCTTGTCAAGTTAAATCACTGAGTCTGGGTACCACAATACCTACCTTGAGTCATCTGTGCCTGAGGAGTATACTGAGGTTCAGAGTAAAGGCCAGTTCTCTAGTCACTCGGTGAAGGCTTTGAGCTCAGGGACTGTTCTGGGCAAATAAGGTTGTACAAACTGAAATGTTTAATTAAAATGCTGGGGTTTTTTTGTGTGTTTGTTTTTTGTTTTGTTGTTTTGTTTTGTTTTGTTTTGCAATTAAAAAAGAAATTAAAGTTAAAAGATTAGAAACTAGTCCATATCTGTTTACACCAGCAAGTTGTAAAGAAATCTACTAGGCATTCTGTAGGATTGTGGTTCCTGTCACTTTCGAACCTATGTAACACAGTCCGTTTTGATCATTGCTCTTAGGCAGCTGTGTTCCTGAGGATCCGATCTTAAAGACTAGGGTCTGTTAGGCACGCAGAAAAAGGGCATTCAAGTCTAGTGTCTTCAGCTTCAATTCCAAGCTCAGGAGTTTGTTCCCTTCGTTGATGTGTGAATAGCTATTAGTCATCTCTTCAAGGCTGTTGTTCAAATTTTGAATCTGTAATGGATGAATGAGTGCATTATATACATTTAAAGTTAAGGACCTTTGAATTGGCTGCATGGAAATTTATGCAAAGTAGGTACACAAACAAACTGCTGATTTTTTTTCCCTTCCATTTCACCTGTACCTTCCTAAACTCTGCTCACTGATCTCTCCTGTCAGGAACAAAGCTTGCTTGTAAATAGGACTGGGATCCCTTGAGCCTATAGCTTTTGTACATACTGTTAAAACATTTTTTAGTCAAATGAAGTTGATACTGGATTTGTTTTTTATATCATTTTGCTAATGTTATACAAGTACTCTCTTCCCTCTGTTCCTACCAATTACCATTGACAAAGGACAACCATGTTCTAGTGCTTAGCAATATTCTAAGAGAGAAGAAAATAATTTCCATTTATAGGTAAAAAACCAGAATTATAGATATATTAAAGGATTTGCCTAAGGAAAGTCATATAGACAGTAACGGTTGGAGCCAGTAGTCTAAGCCGCATGTACGCAAAACTCCAAGCTGATGAGTGTGCTTTTACCAGCTTTGTTTTTCTTCAGTTTTGCCAACACAGAAAGTTTGTTACTAGTTGGTGATTTTGAATAACTTACCAAATAAATGAATCTTGGAAAAGAATGTTTGATTCATCCTACCAGAGAATTGATTTCCAAAATCAGTGAATAAATATCTCTCAGAAAGATGATAAAAACAGTACTATTACATTTTTATGGAGCTTACTTAGCAAGTATTCACTTTCATGACTAAAAATACCTTTTTGTTCCTCTTAGTTTCATCTCAAGTTAACAGAATGTTGGAAAGCAGTGAAGTCCCTGAGCAGCATTTAGTGTTGGGTGGGCATTTTGATGTGCCTGGTAAGGTAAATTTGCCAGTGGTCAGAAGGAGTGCTTACTTCTCTGACTACATTTGCCCCTTCTCAGTCAAATAGTGTTTAAAAGAAGATGTTTCTGAATTGTAACAAAACATTTGTACTAATGATTGAACACATCAACAGCATGGCCATATCTTTCCTCTACCTGGCTCTAGGCTGCCCACTTCTGAATAGGTTGGGAATAAAAGACACAATGACATGGAAACATTTTACAGAAACAGCATTTCTAACTTCTCTACTACTCTCTCAAATCAAAAATGGAAATAACTAAAGGGGAAGACACAGAAAAATAATGTAGGCACTTTGAGTAGAGTGAATTCAATTTGTTTAGCATAACTAGTATTTCTATAAGTTGGATTTCATGAGTTAGCACTTTTGCTAGCAATGATTCCCAATAAAATCTAAGAAGATATATAGAATATAAGAAAATATGTATCCAGAATAAAATACATCTTAAAATGAGAGAAACGTGTTTTGATTGAATCTGTGGGGTTTTCTATATTAGGTTTTTGTGTATGCTGAGTTAGGGCTTTTATTTCTTTTTGAACCTTCTATAATTTGAGCCATCATAATTTGCGCCATCATCACAATTGTAGATATTAATAGAAATAATCAGTTTACATTAGTAACTAAAAACCAAGTTATAAGGAACCAGGTAGGATCAATTGGTATATGTTCTCTCTATTAGGTGATGGAGAGGAGGGGGCTACGTTTTTGAAAGAATCTCAGTAATTGTATATTCAGAATGATTCACTGTTTTGTACTGTTTGACAAGGATATCTTTGATGTCAATTTGTGGTAATGAAGGATTGGTTTAATCACCAATAGTTATCATCACTTGCATTGAAGCAGATTAGTTCCAGAAAAAAAAGGTATACTTTTATCTATAGTAAAAAGTGCATAAAAGTAGAAGTATTCTTCAAGCATTTTAATTTTATGCTTGCTTGTGTTTCTAAGATTAAATTTTGGCTTCATGTCATGAGACAATTGTGATTTCAATTTTTATTCTTTGCCCAAGAAATACGGAGTTAAAGATGCAAAGAAAAACAATGGATGTGAAGGCCAACATACAGCAGATTAAAGAGAGTGTTTATCACTAAATTAAGAGAAATAATAAGCTCCTCCCTGTCCTATGAAAACTACTTTATTTCTTAACTGTCATGCAAAATTCTCAAAGCAAAATTACTGAAGCCTCAATTTTGTATTTTCTGGCATTACTTGCTTTTATTTAACTCTTTCCTCTTCCCCCCAGCATCACATAAATTGCAATAAGAATCAAATTTAAAATATCTATATGTGAAAGGTATTTGAAGATTACAAAACATTCTACAATTGTGTATTCATTACAGAAAACCTAAAATAGAACTTTTCATTCCAAGAATCTTCTTAGCTAGGGAACGGCGGGAGATAGACCAAATTTTTAATCAAGAACAGTCAATGGTGTCCCGCTTTACCAATGTTAAAGTCTGGTCACCTTACATTATAGGGTGAGAGCAAGGAAGGTTTTTGTTTGTTTGTTTGTTTTAATGAGTGAAGAAAAGGAATAATTGCATGAATAGAAGAAATTCCTATTGGTGCTAACAAGCTGGGTTACCCTCTAGCTATATAGAACTGAATATTGATTCTATCTTCAGATAGGGTCCATAATCATCAGTCGCTGTGGTCAGGATGTCATCTTTCCTGTTGGCTTTACAAACAATCATTTGGAAGACAATGTTGGTTTGGCTCAGTTCAAATAGTCTAAACATTCAAGGAGCAAGATGTTCAAGGCAGTTCCTCTGCAATGGCTGTTCTGGCTTTATTTTTAAATGACTACATTTATGTCAACCTTCAGATAATAATAACTCTACTGTTAATCTGGAATCTGGAATTTTGTCTTAGGTGTGGGATTTTTCTTGTTCCTCATCTAGGAGCACATGTTCCTCATGGATAAAATGAAGGAGATTCAAAAAAATGATCTCTGAGATACCACGAATCCTAAAATGAGATGGGTCTATGGTGGAATTCTTGTGATGATGCCTCCTCAGAGTAAGCCATAATTGTTTTTGTTTTATTACCTTCTTAGTCTTTTTTCCTTTTTCTTTTCTCTTCCTCTATCTTATAATAACCAACCCGCTATTTTGTTGGCACATCTTGGGCATCTAGTCACTTCTTAATTGGTATCCATTTCAGAGACTATAGTAGAATGAATAGTTCCTCCCGGCTTCCCATCTATGCAGAACCCATCCTGCCTGATATCATTGCGGCATTGGTTTACTGATTGTCCATTTCTTCTGGAAACTTTCTCCTTCTTTAGCTTCTTGTTACTGAAATAGCCTGTTTTTCTTTCTCTATATAACCAGCTCTTCTTATTGTTGTTATAGCTATGGTACTTTATTTATGTCGTCTTACTTCCATGTGCTTTGTCTACTTGCTGGGCCTAGTTCATAAGGCCCTGCATTGTCAGGTCTGTGTCTTCTGTCATGTTTCCTCAGAGTCTACCTGCTGTGTTTTAAAATAGCACAATTTCTTCCATTGTTCATCTAGCTTCTGCTATGTATGCCAGCGTTTTCCTTTATAAAACAAAACGAAAGTGTTTAGTTGTGCCAGATGTGTGTCAGGTTAATGTTTTAAATAAAATTTAGATTACTTATCAATCTATATTTTTTTTAGTTTATGGATGTTTTTAATGTTTAAAACTTTATTTCCCCTCTCTTGCTCTTCTATATTTCCATTTGTTAGGTATTTTCTTTCTTATGAATTGAATATCTCATTGATTTATTTTCATGCTTGCTTTCTTTTTTAAGCAGTGAAAGCTTAAGGGTCAGTATATGTTTTGAGCTGAGTTTTGCTGTCCCATATACTTAATGGGTCTATGGATTTCTAAGTAACGGGTCACTTAGATGTCATTTATCTCTCAGAATTTGGGCATAAGCATTAACACCTTCAAATAACCATAGTTTAAATTTTTTTGTGTGATTTTTGAATTTAAAAAATTGTTCAAACAAAATAAACACTTTTCTTATTTAAAATTTTTTGCTAATATAATTTTTACATTGCTTGATTTATCAAATTTAGTATAGGCTATTGCTGTATTTTGAAAAATGAGGTTTATATCCTCCTATATTATCTTCTCCTTATTTTTCCAACTCTCTCCCAAACTCTGCCACTCTCTCAGCCAGTCACATACTTACTTTTAGTTCTTTATTGTGTTAGGGGTAGGAAACTTTTCCTGCCTTCTCTTTTCTCTTCTTTTTTTTAAGTTTATATTTATTGTTTTTGACAGAGAGAGAGAGAGAGAGAGAGAGAGAGAGAGATACAGAGACAGAGACAGAGAAAAGGGGGAGGGCCCAGAACAGTCTCCATAGTTGCACATCATCGGCTTTTCCACATAGTTTCATTCCACAGGTGAGTGTGGGGCTGCACAGGGCAGGAACTGGGCTGGGGTCTCGCCCCGGTGAGAACTGAACTGGGGGCACTCCCCAGTTCAGCATATGGGTCTGCATGGGCCAGGGCTGGGATTAAATCCTCAGTCCCCGGGGCTGCAAAGTTAGCACCCAACCCACTGAGCCATTCCGGCTTCCCCTCTTTTCTCTTCTGACTGATCAAATAATTCAAATGACATACAACAGATTAAGAGGATAAAAATGAATTTATTACATATGCATGGGAAATTTACTTTACACATGCAAAATGAGGTATACAGGGGTCTGACAATTGAGTTCAAGAATTTGCCACCATGTATAAGTTGGTAAGGTTTCATAACCTTGGTATTTCAGTGTCTCACAACTGTGTTCATGTTGACATGTGGCAGTGTCTTGCTGAGTGACATTCATTATTGTTGCGTGTTTTTGTGTGCTGTCGTGAGAATGCCAGAGCTTGAATTAGAGCAATGAACAAACACTAAATTTCTTGTTCAACTTGGCAATAGTGAAAGTGAAGTCAGGGACATATTAGTACGAGTTTATGGGGATAATGCCATGAAGAAAAAGGCAGTGTACAAATGGATTACACATTTTTCTGAGGAGAGAGAAAGTGTCACTGATGAAAAGAGGGCAGGGTGGCAAGTTACAAGCAGAACTGATGAAAAAATTGCAAAAAATTGTTGAATTGTGTATCAAAATCACCAGCTGACTAAGAGAAGCATAGCAGACCAAATAAACATTGATAGAGAAACAGGAAAATCTTCACTGAAAATCTTGGTATATGAGAAAGGTATATGCACAAATGGTCCTTAAGGAGCTCAACAATGAACAAAAGCAAAGGAGAGTTGAAGTTTGGCAAGACCTTTTGGAGAGACAAGGTGATGTTTTGGGCCACTTTATCACTGGTGATGAAACATGAGTGTACCAATATGACCCTGAAACAAAGTGTGAAATTGCACAGTGGAAGTCAGCCAATTCTCCACAACCAAAAAAGTTTCAACAGTCCAAATAAGGAGACAAAACAATGTTGCTAACCTTTTCTTGATATCAGAGGGATTGTTCATTATGAATTCGTAGCAACTGGACAAACAATCAACCAAATTGACTATGGTACTTAGAAATGCTGAAAAGGCTGTGTGAAAAAATTAGATAAAAATAACCTGAACTTTTTGCTAACAGCTTATGGTTCCTGCATCATGACAATTCACCAACTCACACAGCACTGTCTGTGAGGGAGTTTTTAGCCAGTAAACAAATAACTATATTGGAACACCCTCCCTTCTATAAGATCTGGCCCCCAGTGATTTTTTCTTTACACAAAGATAAAGGAAACACTAAAAGGAAGACATTTTGATGACATTCAGGACATCAACGTTAATACCATGATGACTCTAATGGCCATTTCAGGAAAAAGAGTTCCAAAATTGTTTTGAAGGATGGACTGGTAGGCATTGGCATTGCTTCATAGCTTCCTGAGGGGAGTACTTTGAAGGTGACCATAGTGATATTCAGTAATGAGGTATGTAGCACTTTTGCTATGATGGGTTTGTGAAATTGTCAGACCTCAATTATGAGTCGTCATCTTGGATTAAGTAAAAATGGATAGGAGGTCTGAGACTTCAAAGAGGAAATGTAAGTAATTCACAGATAGATGAGAAAGAGCAAACAATTCGTATACAAATGTTTGTTGACCACATAGAAACAATGGATCACAGAAAGAAGTCTAACAGACTGCTAGGTTCTTTCCTGTCTGCTTTACCTACTTCTTATTATGCTAAGGTAATCTTTTCTGGAACAGGTTTTTCTCTCTGAATTTCTTTAGGCAGATAATCTGGAGATAAAAAGCTCTTCCTGAGTTTGTTGACTTTAATTGTCTTCATCTTGGAATAATCCACATGCCAGAGTGCTGCACAATGTGACACACTGTTCTGAGCCCTATACAATTAGTTGTCTTTGTACTATTACATGATAAACTTATATATTTTTGACAATTAACCATAGACAGTACCTGCTGACTTACTACTATCCAAGATAAAAGAATGAGCGCTTCTACACTTGTCACCACTTCTGCTGACTTTTCTACTCCCTGCCTACATCTGCCATATTATGATTTTCTGTGTATCCAAAGAAAATAGTTTTTCAGGTTTCTTCACTTTAAAATTACTCTTTTGTTTATTGGGCGGTTTTTGATTACTGACTCAATTTCATTAGTAGTAATCAGTAGGTTCAGATTTTCTGTTTCCTCTTGATTTGGCCTTGGAAGGTTGTGTGTTTATAGGAATTTATCCATTTGTTCCAGATGGTTCAATTTGTTGGCATATAATTACTTATAGTCTTTTCTAAATTGTTAATCTGTTTCTGTGATGTTCATTGTCACTTGTCTTTCATTTATGATTTTGTTTATTTGAGTCCTCTCTTTTTTCTTGATGAGTTTAGTTAAAGGTTTATCAGTTTTGTTTATCTTTTCAAAGAACTAGCTCTTTGGTTTTATTGTTCTTTTGTATTATTTTTTTTTTAAAGATTTATTTTTATTGTTTTGACAGAGAGAGAGAGAGAGAGAGATAGATACAGAGACAGAGAGAAGGGGGAGGGCCCAGAACAGTCTCCATAGTTGTACATCATTGGTTTTTCCACATAGTTTCACTCCACAGGTGGGCGTGAGGCTGCACAGGGCAGGAACTGGGCCAGGTTCTCGCCCCGGTGAGAACTGAACTGGGGGCACTCCCCAGTTCAGCATATGGGTCTGCACGGGCCGGGGCTGGGATTTGATTCTCGGTCCCCATGGCTGCAAAGTGAGCTCTTAACCCACTGAGCCATCCCAGATTTCCCTCTATTATTTTTTGAGCCTCTATTTCTTTACTATTTCCTTTACTGTTATCTTTACTATTTCCTTTCTTCTCCTAACTTTGAGATTTGTCTGCTAGTCTTTTTCTAGTTCCCTTAAGTGTATCGATAAATTATTTAAGGTTTTTTTGTTTCTTGAGGTAGGCCTGCATTGCTATGCATTTTCACCTGAGTACTGCTGTCACTGTGTCCCGTAGATTTGGGGTCCTTGTGTTTTCATTTTTGTTTGTCTCAAGGTATCTTTTGATTTCTGCCCTAATTTTATTGTTAACCCACTTATTGTTTAGTAGTATGTTATTTAGCCTCCATGTGTTTGTATGCTTTTTAGGATTTTATTTATTTATTTATTTACTTACTTACTTACTTACTTATTGGTTTCTAGTTTTATACCATTGTGATTAGAGAACACACTTAATATAATTTCAGTTTTCTTGAATTTATTGAGTCTGTTTAGTTGCCTAACGTGTGGTCTTTCTTGCAAAATTTTCCATGTGCCCTTGAAAAGAATGTATGTTCTGCTACTTTGGTGTGGAATGCTCTAAAAATATCAATTAAATTTATCAGGTCTAGTGTGACATTTAAGGCTGCTATTTCCTTGTTGATTTTCTGTCTGGGAGATCTGTCTGTGGGTATCAGTGGGGTGTTAAAATCCCCTACTATAATCATACACTGTCAATCTCTCTCTTTATATTGGTCAATATTTGTTTTATATATTTAGATGGTTCTGTGTTGGGTGCATAGATGTTTACTAGGATTACGTCCCCTTGTTGGATTGATCCCATTATCATTATATAATCTACTTCTTTGCCTCCGATAGTCTTTGTCTTAATGTCTATTTTGTCTAGTATAAGTATTGCTACCTCAGTTTTTCTTTTTCGTTTTTTGTTTTCCATCTGCATGAAATAGCTTTTTCCATCCCTCTACATGCTTTCAATGTATGTATTTCAATCTAAGGTTTGTCTCTTGTAGATAACCATATATATGGTCTTGTTTTCTTATCTATTCAACTACCCTACATCTTTTGACTGTAGCATTTACTCTATTTGTAATTATATTTAAAGTGATTTTTGATAGGTACATAGTTATTGGCACTTATTATTCGTATTTTTTATCTTTTTTTCCCCCTTCTTCTTCTTTGAAGTTTCTTTAGGATTTCTTATAATAATGACTTGGTAATAATGGAATTACTTTTATTTTTTTCTTGTTTGGAGAGCTCTATATCTCTTTTTTAATTTTTAGTGATAGCCTTGCTAGGTAGAGTAGTCCTGTTTGTAGGTCTTTATTTTTCATCACTTTGAATGTTTCCTGTAAATACCTTCTGGCCTGTGAAGTTTCTGTTGCAAAATGAGCTGATAGTTTAAGGGGAGCTCCCTTGTAAGTAACTAGTTGTCTTTTTCTTGCTGCTTTTAAAAATTTTCCTTTGTCTTTAACTTCTGGCATTTCAATTATCAAGTGTCTTGGTGTGGGCCCCTTCGAATTCATGTTTTTGGAACTCTCCATACTTTCTGAGCTTGCATATCCATTTTATTCACCAGGTTAGGAAAGTTTTCCATTAATATTTCTCGAATATGTTTTTAATTTCTCGCTATCTCCTCCTTCTTGTAATCTTCTAATACAAATGTTGGTATGTTGGATGTTGTCCCAGATGCCCCTTAAACTGTCCTCATTTCTTTGAATTCTTTTTTCTTTTTGGTGTTTTAATAGGGTTTTTCCTCTGCTTTATCTTCTAAATTGCTCATTCAATCCTCTTCTTCATCTAATCTACTGTTGATTTCCTCTAATGTATTAATTCTTTATTTCTGACTTGTTCTTTTCTTTTTTTAAAAGATTTATTTTATTGTTTGAGACAAGGTGAGAAAGAGAGACAGAGATAGAGAGACAGAGCTACAGAGACAGAGACAGAGAGAAAGGGGAGGGCCCAGAGCAGTCTCCATAGGTGTACATCGCTAGTTGTGACATAGTTTCATTTCATACAGATAGATGTGGGGCCATTCAGGGCAGGAACCAAACTGGGACCTCCTGTGCAGGAGGTGGGAACTTTCACCACTGTGCCATCCCAGTGGTTATCAGTTGCACTGCAGTTCAGCATATGGATTTGCACAGGCTGGAGCCAGGAATCGAACCCTGAACCTCACAATTATGAGGCAAAAACTCAACTGCTGAGCTATCCCAACATCTCCCTTACTGATTCTTTTTATATTTTCTATCTCCATTTTTTGTTTCTTACCTCTTTGTTGAAGTTCTGTAGCTGCGATCATTGAACATCCTTATAATCAATGTTTTGAACTCTGCATCTGATAGATTGTTTGTCTCCATTTTGTTCACTTATTTTTCTGGAGCTTTGTTCTGTTCTTTTATTTGAGACATGCTTCTTTATTTTCCTATTTTGGCTGCCTCCATTTTTGTTTCTATGTAGTAAGCAGGGATGCTATGTCTCCTGGTCTTAGTAGAATGGACTTACACAGTAAGTGTTCTGTGGTGCCCCGTGGTGAAGTTTTTCTGGTCACCTGACCCAGGTACTTCAGGTATGTCTCTTGTGTGTGTTGTATGTACCTTTCTGTTGCAGTTGAGCCTTGGTTGCTATTTGCATGTCAATGAGAGTGATTGCCACTCTGGCTAGTTGGTTGTGAGGATGAACCTTGACTATAGTGGAGGAGCTATTGTGCAGGAGCTGACCCTATGGAGCTGGTTTTGCTTTAGCAGGGCTCTTGTGCCTGCCAACTCTGTCCTTTGGGTATGTCATTTTTGTAGGCGACTGGGTGATGCTCTGGCTCAGTCTAAGGTTGGCCACTGGGTGTGCCAGCCCCAGGGTCTTCAGAGAGGGAACCCACTGTAGGCCAAATTCAGCCTCTGCTTGTGACCTGCGCAGGGCCAACTGGCATGAGCCACAAAGCAATCTACAGATGGCCACTGCTTACACTGTACAGGTGCCTTGAAAGGTTAAGGCTCAAACCAGCACTATGCCAGTGCTGTGCTTGGGGTGGTCAGGCACAGGTATGTGATACACTGAAGCCAGATGGAGCTTGTTTGGGTTTTGTAAACCTTTGAGAGATTTTAGGAAAGTCTGCACCATGAACCAAGGCAGGATGTTTGTATAGAAAAGCCACTGGAAGTAGCTTGGGTATAAGTCCACAAGTTGGGTGGTACAGGTTCTCAGAATTACCAAGGCAAGGTGAACAAATGGTGCTAGCCAGTTTGTTGGAGACTCGGATATGGACTCTGCTTGTGTCTGTATGCTGGGAAGAGCAGGGCTCAACAAAGAAACAATGGCTCTGCCAACTCCTTCATCAAGGAGAAATCTGCTCCTCCTCTAGCCTTTGCCGTAAAGTCAGACAACTCTGTACCTCCTTGTATGTTCCTCATACCTTTCAAGTTGCTGCCCCAACACTAGAGCTCAAAGTAAGTGATTCCATCAGCAACTAAGTGGGCCCTTTAAGAGGAGTGCCTGGGATAACAGCTGCCTTCTGTTTTACTTAGCCACAATATCTTCTGGTTTACACAACCAGAAATTATAGGGAAGTCTCTCACCTGCAATGAAATTGTAATCTGGGGAGCCTGGTGTGAGGCTGAGACTCCTTGTTGCTCCAGTGTTAGAACATCCACAACCAAGATATCTCTCCCAAATTCTAATGATCACATGTGGGAAGGAGACCAATATATCTGCATCTGTGCTTCTCCTAGAGATTTCAAGATGGCTTGTTCTGAATGTCCTTATTTATAGAACTTAAGTTCAACTAGAATTCAGGCAATCCTCATTGATGGTTGTTCTGTAGTTTGGTTGTAATTTTGATGTGGTTGTGAGAGGAGGTAAGCACAGCATGTACCTACTATGCCATCTTGACCAAAAAATTGAAATGTTAATATTTTTAAAAATTTATTTTTTTATTGTTTTTGACAGAGACAGAGAGAGATGGAGACAGAGAGACAGAGAGAAGGGGGAGGGCCCAGAGCAGTCTCCATAGTTGTACTTCATCAGTTTTTGACGTGGTTTTGTTCCACACATGTGGGCAGGGGCCACACAGTACGAGAATTGGGCTAGGGGCCTCCACACTGGAAGCATGCCCCCCTGAGTCAGGGGCTGAACCGGGGGGCAAGAACTGAAGCAGAGGCCTCCTGCATGGGAAGCACACCCCAGTTCAGTGTACAGGTACATATGGGCTGGGGCCAGGATTCGATCTTTGGTCCCCAGTGATGCAAAGTGAGTGCTTAACCTGCTGAGGCATCCTGGCTTCCCCAAAATGTAAATATTTTTGAGTGAAGTTTACTACCTTTTTAAAAATCAAAGACTTAGTTTTAACACTGAAGCATATCCTTTTACAGTATATTAAATAAGGGATAAGTAGGATATTTTGAATACTTGATTACTAATAAAAGTTTATAAAACATTTTCTTTTCTCTTTTGTCTTTTATGTGTATGTCTGCTTTTCTCTGAACTGTTCTTGTTTTCTGTAACTGAAATTGTGTTTTACTTCAAAACTCCCAACTTGGTCAGTTGATTTTACTTCTGTAAGTTATAGACTTTCTCTCCATTATTTTTCTTCTCTCCATGCTATGATAATAACCTCTCTTCTTTGCTTTAGTCAAGTCTAGTCACATTTACAGCCCTCCTGTAATTTTCAGCTTTCCCTCTCATCTAAGAGCATTTCCACTGCCTCACATTATTGTAAAAGAACATGTTACCTGAATTTTGAGAGATCTACTTCAAAGGAATTAGTACAGATCTTAGGTAACCTGTAGAATTTTTTCAGATAGTTATTTCTATGTATTATTATTATTTTGGTTAATTAAATAACTAAATGTTTGTGATTTAGTCAATAAACTATTAATTCTGGACACTTGGTTACAGTCACTAACTTATTGGAAAAGTCCTGGACCAAGCTATTGCACAAGTAGGCAAGCATTTGTGTGGCTTTTGATAATAACTCTTCTATTTTCTTTCTTATGGTATTGTCTCTGTTATGTTTCTAACAAATTCAATTCAATTCAATTCAACAAATATTTGAGCATGCACCCTCTGTTCAGCTGCAAGTTAACTTGAGTGTGTGTGTGTGTGTTTTAAGTGCAATATTGGGCCTACCCATGAGAAGTTTACCAGTGGGGTTAATTAGAAAGCAATGAGGAAACAACAAAGATTGTACCTGTATTCAGTATTCGATTTTTTCTGGTTTTAAAAGATGAAATCCAAATAACATCTCTATTGAGTTAAATCTTTTTTTTCTAAGATCTAAAAGCATATTACTGCATGATAAAATCCATTTGAATGCTATCCAATATCACAGTATTTATTCACTGAATTGGTGAATTGCTTTCAATACCCTCATGTTATTTGTATTCAGTCTTTTACCTGATAACTTCCATAATTTCCATAAATAAAAATGTTGCTCTCAGTATAATAGCTACCATTGTTTAAGCATTTACAAGTATCATATTGTTAGGAATTCTCTTCACTTAAATCTTATTAAATACCTACTAGTGCCACACACTGAAGATAAAGAGTAAAGATGATATCCTTCCCCTGAGGAGTTTATATTCTAATTGCGAAAACTAGACAGATGACAACAACAAAGGGTTAAGACAATTAAAGGTTATAATAACTGATATTAAAAGTAATGAGAAAGTGAATTCCAGGGAATAGTCACTTAAAGTATTAGGGGACGGCATATCTAAGGAGATGATATACAGGGTTCAGCCGAAGTAATGCTCTGCCCAAGTATTATTAGCTCATAAAAAAGGGGAGTTACTTCTGCTAGATCCTGTGTTTAAGTGAGTCTTTGGGAACAAAACGGAGAGATTAATGTGGAGGGCTGGGGAAAGGGATTATAATCCCACAGAAGAGTATATCCCACAACCCTGCAATGGGGAAGGACTTGCTGGGCTTGAAGAAAGACAAGAGTATGGCGAATGAATGAGGGCCAGACTTGTAGGAGATGAAGTTGGAACATTAGGAGGTAATGAATTGTGTGGACAAAGTTGGCTATGCTAGATAGTCTAGTTTTTTTCTTAAAGAGCAATGAGAACAAACATTACATTTTTTAAAAGGGAGAAGGACGTGATTTGCATGAATATTTTCAAAGGATTACTCTGGAGAATGGATTGGTTGGTTGGAGATAGAAAAGAGTGGATGCAGGGAGATCAGTTAATGCATATCTAAAATGATAATGGCCTTTATGAAGTGGGCACAGAGAAGACTGAGAGAAGTGGGAAAGTTTGAGGTTTGTTTAGAGGGAAACAAATAGAAATTCATGTGATTTGGATGTGAGGAAGAGGGATGGAATAATGAGAGCTCAAGGATCACATCAAATTATTTTCATCCTCACAACCACCTTGGAGGAAGGTGTTATTATCTGCACCTGACAGATAAGGAAACTGAGGCACTGGTAAGAGAAAACCCTGCCCAAGGTCATATGCTTAGTAAGTGATGGCTTGAGGATTGAATTTAGGCTGATATTGTACAGCACGTATCAACCACCGTAATGTTCTGAGCATATGTCTTATCTTTCCAAGTCTGATACTTGAAGCCATTCATTTGAACATATTCTCAATGATTTTGAATTTGAGATCTAGAATAGATCCAAATTATATTTTTTCTTACAAATAACTTAGAACCAATGGTTAAATAAATTAGCTGGCCTCAGAGATGTATTTAAAAACCCAGCTTTCAGGATATTTTATGGAGTCCATACTGATTCAACCTGATATGTACTTAACATATCTACTGTAGTATGCAGTGAAAAATGATACTAATAATAATGACCTTCTAGTATAGTAAGATACTAAAGTTTTTACTGCATCACCAATGAGAGGCTATGTTGGATTAGTAGTATTTTATTCTTAACTTTTATTGTGTTCTAAGATTTTGTAAATTGATAATAAATTGGTATAGTCAGTCTTATAAACACAGTTTAATCCTGTTATCACATTCCATCGGGAATTCTCACCACCTTATAGGCCTGGAATAAGTGGGAATTACTTAAATTTTATATTTTCAAGAAAACAATAAGAATTTTTTAACAAAAGCAAATAGGATGGACACTCTTTCCAGTGGAACAAATGAAACTTATAATTTAGTGTGTGTGTGGGATGAGTGAAAAAATTCCCCAAATCTGCCCCTTCCCTGCTGCTAGTCTTTATAAGAAGATGGTTTCATCAGAACTTGGTTGCCAAGAGAACAATGAATTCCACTGAGTTAAGGTAACCTTTAGAGAAAAAAGGTCTGCTTTAAAGTCAGTGGATTTTGAATATACACATAACTTTATTTATTTCTTGTAATTTAAAGTATATATTATAATTCGAGGCTAGATATTTATGGCACTCTATGATTTAGTTAAAATATATGTGTTTTATTGGATGAAAGCATAGAGGTGTGGGTAGGGAGGTTGATTCACTAAGGAGGCCAGATGAGTTTTATTTTTAAACGTGGAAACAAAATTTAAGGGTAGAAAATTTGTATATTTTGTCTATGACTCATATCAAGCAGGTACCACAGTTTCAAAGGCATTATATATGGAAAAATGTTATAATTCTATTTTCTTTCTAGACACTGGGTATGTCCCATTGTTCCGTGTTCTCTTACACTTTATTTTTCAAATAAATCTCTGGAAATCACTTTATAATAAATTTTAAATAATATGCAAATAATTTCAGTGGAATAAAACACATGCTTTTCCTGAAACATAAGTTATATTTGCTGGGAAATTTATTCCAGGATTCCATATTTTAAAATCTTTTAATTCAAGACATGCTTTATTATATTTGCTTGTTTATAAATATCACCTCTAATAGTGAACACCTAATTGTACAATATTAGAGAAATGTATTTACAAATATTTTTTAATTCAAATTTAAATATAGTTCCTCAAACATAAATCTCTATTTAATTTAGTGACATAATAGTCAAACAAAATCATTTATTGTTCACTTCACTGAATGGATAAAACAATAAATAAATGCTTCACCTACATGACCATAAGATTTATTGAGTACTTTAATACATTTAGTATTACTGATTTTACTATGCGGGCTTTTATTTCCAATCTTTCCTCATAGCCAAAATTCATTTAATAGAACTAGCTGATGGAGGAAAGATTTATCTGTATGTCTGATATTTGTTTTTCAGTAATTGAGCCTTTAATCCATCATGTTTGTCATATTTATTCTTTAGACTTAAATTATAAAATTATATATGAATCTATTTTTGGCTCATTAATGTTACTTGTAATACAAAGTAACTAAATCTTCAAAATTAGTAGTAGACTGCTCAGTCAAACTATGCAAGCACACCTTACTCAGCAATTATTTACAGTGCTGATTGTGTTCTGATACTATTATTGACATGTTAGTATAGAGCATGTTTGGAGTTGTTTTTATTCCAGTGGTAGTACAGCCACAATGTAGGGTTGCCAATGCAGGTAGGGTATTTATAGAATGGAACAGTCTCACCAAGAATCTATACCCATAACCTTACCTTGGTCCTTACATAGTAGAGCAATATGATGTGAACAGTTATTACTGAATATTTTTTAATCATTCTTGAAAGAGTGTGAGGAACTAAACAAATGTTGGTCCTGTAGTTGGTGATAATATATAACATCACAAGAAGTATAAAAAATAAACAAAATGCTGATCCAGAACTTGTAGTTTAAGGATATGTGCCTATGTATAAGATACTACCTAAGTTTCACTAAGAAAAGTATTAAGCAGTATTTCTTTTTTTTTTTAATTGTTTTTGACAGAGAGAAAGAGAGAGAGAGAGAGAGAGAGAGAGAGAGAGATACAGATACAGGGACAGAGACAGAGAGAGAACTGAACTGGGGGCACTCCCCAGTTCAGCATATGGGTCTGCATGGGCCGGGGCTGGGATTCGATCCTTGGTCCCCAGCGCTGCAAAGTGAGCGCTTAACCCACTGAGCCATCCCTGCTTCCCCATTAAGCAGTATTTCTTTAGAATTAAAAACTGTCATTGAAAATTTCTGTCTAGTTAAAAGACAATAATACACCAACAGAAGAGTAGAAAATAAGATTTAGTGATTAACACAAATTTTGTCGTGCTGGTAGTAAGTGTTCATAAACAGTACAGGTACTAGACCAATGAGAAAGACATTTGTAGCAAAGGAGTAAGAGACAATTTAGTGTGAAAAGTTTGTTGTTAATAGTGTTAGAACAACAAATGGGCTTGCAAGTGAAACTGCAGGATAAATTCAACATAAAGTAAAACAAATGCAATATTTTTATGTACCTGGGTCTTTTCAATGTTCCTGCCTTCCTCAAAATAGAGACCTAGATATAGATTGAGACCTCATCTTTTTAAATTAAACTTATTGGAGTGACATTGGTTGGAGACAGAGACCTCATTTCTTCAATTGTAGACAGAGATGGGTGAAAGACTCCACACTGCACTCAGAGGGATTAGGCTAGATAGAGTAGCCCTTCCAGTCCAGCGTGTCAGAGGAGATGCTCATCACTCTCTGTGGTAGTACTAGGCCATGATTTGGGGTCTGTGGGGTTAGTCTCTCAATGGCAATGATGTTTGTGGCAAGAAAGCTAGAATTTGCCCAGCTGGGCACCAAGACTATCTAGAGACTCTGCTTAGGGGGCTGATGTGACAAATTGCTTTCAATATTTGTGATGAATCACTAAAGTGATTCTTTATCAGGGTGAAGAGGTATAAGAATTTCTGGTTTGGGGGTAGTGCCTCCTAGATGATTCTGAAATGTTCAACTTTTTCTTCTTGTGGGGAACTACACTTTCATTGAAATCACTTCTCTGAAGATAAATTCAAAACTAAGAATTTTAACTTCTAGAAGGGAAGGACAGGCTACATCTGTAGTTCAAGGGAATGCAAATTGGTACAACTGCTATCAAATGTTTTTGACTGAAATCCATAGTAAAGAATATATTTTACATTATAACCCACTACACTCACACCCATTCTCTCACGCATGAATACAGACATACACACTATTGAAATAGAACTTTCAATTCAAAAAATACCACATTACTCTTTGTTATTTTAACTTCTAATTTATTCTATTACTGTATTAGTCAATAAAATTAATTTCTTCACCCATTAATAGTTATTAATTCACAATTTGAAGATAGCTAATATCCGTTAGTGCCATTAACCAGGAGGCCAATGTGTGTTAACTCAGGGAGAAAATTTTGCCTCTAACACCATATGCCAGGTATACCCATACCTTACAATTTTGCAACTATCCCTTCACCTGAATTGCTCTTCTCCAGTTTATCCAGTTAGCTAACTCATTTCTTCAGATTTTTGCTCTAAACTTTGGAATCTAAAGCAAGCTCCTCAAGAAGGCCTTCTCTAGGCTTTCCTTAACACCCTACTTAACTTTGCAACCTTTCCAAAACTCCCTATACCCACTTTCTGTTTTATTTTTCTCTATAATACTATAATATATAGTATACAGTCTAGTACTTCTCTATAGTATCATAGTGTATTCACCTTTTAATATACTGAATGATTTTAGTTATTTGTGATTTGTGTATTGTCTATCTCTTTCTACTAAGATGTTAGCAACATGTCTAGGGGGTTGTTGTTTGTTTTATTTATCATTGTATCCCCAGTACATAAAACAAAGTCTGGCACCTAGTAGGTGCTCAATTTATTTGTTGAATAAATGAATAGTTGGCTGACTGTTTGAATACATGAAAAAACATAATCCTGTGTCTCAAAAGAAAGACAGTCCAGCAGAGAAAGTAATGAAATGTAATTTCAAACTTTATTCTTGTTCCTCTAAGAACAAATTAAAAAGGATTTAATTTGTTACCTACAGCTGCGTATAGGTATTTATATCCCTTTCCTTCTCCCTACTCTTCCACACCTCAGTGACTGTGTTGAGCCCCTCCTAGTCCTAACCTTCATTCTCCATTGCTTCTTCAAAGTTCTCCTACAATTCCCAGGTACCTAGGATGCTATCTTTCTTCTCTCCTTCTAATGTGGCATCATCACTATACAGACAACTCCCAGAGATTTCTCTGTTCTTACCCCTCTTCTGTGCTTGGTGGTGGTGGCGGCCCCTGAGTCTATCAGCACATTCTGTGTTCCACCACCTCTCTCCCTTCCAGTGAGGCTGCCCAATAGGAATGCTAAGGACACAATTGGGATATCAATAACTCTGGGACAAAAAAGTATGTTATTTTGGAATAAATTTTCTATTAAAAATTTGCATATAACAAAGATTTGATGAGAAGGGCTCAACTTTTCTTTATTAACAATAATACAACTATTAGAGAAAATGGAACCTTTTAGAGAAGCCTAATGAATCAAAGGAAGAGATGCAAAGCACATTTCCTACTCATTTATTGAATTGGCACTCATCCTACCAGGCACTCAGTTTTCTGGTTGATATCTCCCAGTATAACACAGCAACATGTGAAATTGATGTGTAGTTACACAGCACCAGTTAAGTCTTTAGCAGCAGAGATGACCTATGCCAATTAAAGTCATTAACCTTTCTACTTTTTTGTCCCACCTGTGTTTTAAGACCTTTTAGAGAGAACAAGTAGAGAATATGGCTTGGTTATTTCCTCAGCTTCCACTATCTTCCCCTACTAGTAAGTCTAATAGAAATATTACAAGGTGTGTTAAAAAAAATATGGCGGGAAGCCGAGATGGTTCAGTGGGTTAAGCACTCACTTTGCAGCCACAAGGACCGAGGATTGAATTCTAGCCCCGGCCCATGCAGACCCATATGCTGAACTGGGGAGTGCCCCCAGTTCAGTTCTCACTGGGTGAGACCCCGGCCCAGTTCCTGCCCTGTGCAGCCACACCCCCACTTGTGGAATGAAACTATGTGGAAAAACCAATGATGTGCAACTATGGAGACTGCTCTGGGCCCTCCCCCTTCTCTCTGTTTCTGTCTCTGTATCTCTCTCTCTGTCAAAAACAATAAATAAATCTTAAAAAAATATATGGTGAATGTTTAAATTTAAAAGAATGTATTACAGTAAAAGACACACTGCATTAATCCCCTTCAAAATATTCTCCCTCGCTTTGAACACACTTATCTCACCATTCTTGGAACTTTCTGAAGCAGTTCTGAAAGTCCTCTTTTGTGTGTATCTTTAGTTGCACTGTCATGGCTGCCTCAATGTCCTGAATCAGTTTGAAACTTCACCTTACATGGTCATTTTGACTTTGGGGAAGAGTTAGAAGTCACATGGTGTCAGATCTAGTGAATAAGGACACACCATAATGTTTTTTATTTGACAGAAATTTATGTTAATGCATTGTTCGTGATCCGTGATTTATGGCACACTTTAAAATATACCTTCTCTCAGCTGTAGCTCACAACTAACTGACTGCACTGAACAAGTTTAAACTTGTCACAAACTATTAGTAAGGTTTGACATGCTGCTTCCCTTATGGAAAATCTCTGTCTTTCAATTGGATGGCACTCGGCAGCAGTATTCACTGTCATTGTATTTTTTGATCACCCCTCATATATATTTTTATAGCAAAGATAATGTTGAATGTTTTCTTGCCTTCCTTTTTAGAGAATAGTTTCAGTCTCTAACAGCCTTGGATTGCATATGTGCAATTGAATAAAATATAACTGTGATGGTACTTATTCCTTTGAAATATCAAAAGATATCTGAAATCATATTTTTAACTTTTTAAAAATAACTTATTTTTGAAAAGTTGATCAGAATTAGTGATTAGGTGGTTTTCATTTCTCTTCTGACAGTTTCTTCTGTCATAGGACATGGATTGAGGTCTGACTGAGTGTTAATGAGTACATGTGTACATTGCAGGTGAGCAAAAGACAGCCCTAGCATAGGGTTTACAGTATATTTTGGTGCTTCACTCAGATCTCTTTACCAGGGAGGTGGACTTGTGTCCCAGTTGCTGTGTTTTCCAGCCAAGAGCGCAGCCCCTTTTCTTCCAGGGGAAAAACTCTGTGGAGTTTTCAGAAATTAAGAGAAAAAAAACAGGTGATTTGTTTCTGGTGTGAACCAAAAGGAGAGGGGAGAGGTGGTACAAAACACCAACAAGTTTATTGGGCATGAGATTATAAAAGAAAGTACTTGCCATTAATTCCAATTTTTAGGAGTATATCTGATAGAGAAAAAAATTGTATACTTTTTAGAAAACTAAGTTGTTGGAATTACAAATTGATTTTTTTCAAACAGAAATGTAGGAGAAAGCAAAGGCCAACAATTATAATTCTCAGTGAATTCATATTATTTGATAAAATTACAGAATAAGAATTGTGATAGCATAGTGAGTTAGTTAATCATTATTGTGTATGATGTGTATATTACAACTTAAGGAAGTAAATTCAATTTTCTACAGCAAATATATTCGAATAAGTACAAATTGCTATAACAAACATATAGTGAGTAAATTCAATTTCTTATAACAGACATGTATTAATAAAACCAGATTACCAGTATTCATAGCTGCAAGGATAATAAATGTATTTCATAGGTGATGAGAAAGAATCTTTGTAGTACTTAAACTCTTTTTTGCCCTTTTAAAATTTATTTTTTATTTTTTATTTTTTCTGGTTTTTGACAGAGAGAGTGAGAGAGAGGGCTACAGAGACAGAGAGAGAACTGAACTGGGGGAACTCCCCAGTTCAGCATATGGGTCTGCATGGGCCGGGGCCGGGATTCGATTCTCGGTCCCTGGCACTGCAAAGTGAGCGCTTAACCCACTGAGCCATCCCAGCTTCCCCCTTTTTGCCCTTTTTAATAAAACAGCTAGACAAATTAAATTTCATGGTGACAAGATACAGAATATGTGTAGATTTATTGTAAACAGGAACTTTATTTCAAGCTGCTAATCTAATGCTTTCTTCTTAGCACCTTCATGGTATCTGATTTATAAAATTCTTCAACCTTCCTTCTATCTACAACAAAATGGATTGGCTAGCCCAAAGTCCTATGTTCTCAAATGCTTCTACTCTTAAAATTTCTTACTAAATACTCCGGTAACTTATGACCTATGGCTTCAAGTGAAGTTGTAAACAAGGGAGAGTCAAAGTACAAACTTGTGATTTTATAATTCCATAATCTGAAGCATAAATTAAAATTTATGTACAAGGATATTTATAAACATAATAATGAAAAGTAATTTAAAATATCAAAATATAGAAATGATTAAATAAAATATGATACATCCATGATGAAATACTCTGAGGGCTGGTATTTATATTTACAGGCATGAAGACATGCTATGATATGATATATGAATATAATAATGTGCAAAACTGTATATAAAGTTATCTCATTTTTATTATACTCATATGTGGATGAAAAACAAGATCTAACACACATTACTAAGAGTGATTATCTTAGGAACAGCATAAATATGAGGAATCTTTATATTTTTTACTTTTTGTATATTCCAAAAGTTCTATAATGAGAGTAGTTTTAGAATCATAATTTTGTTAATGTTCTTTAAGTCTTCACTGTAATGAGTTTGTCTTACGTATATAATTTAGGACAGACCACAACTAAAGAAGTGAAATCGGAGCCTGAAATATGAACAATAATGATAATTTTATAAAAATGGAAAATGTAATACAAGGACAGTTTATATAAGTATTTGTAACAGTCACTGCATTATAGTATATCTTGATAATAAAGAGATGTCTGGAATTGACATAAAAGATCATTTACATCTATTTAGATAACAATCTCCATTTGCTTCCCAAAAATTGTATGGTTTTCACCTAAGGCACTCCTCTGAGTATATATCACTTACCTTTTGATAGAGTAACAGACTCTAACTTTAAACTCCAGTCAAGATGTACAGGCTTTCTAAGGCTAAGTATGATTCTGTAAAATAAGGAGGATAATATTTACATGAACAGGCATATACTTTTATACACACAAAAGACAGAAATCATAGTGTTTTGGGTTAAGAAGAGGGAGAACAGAATTAAAAAAATTGCAACCTGCCTCAAGAAAAAGTCTCATGAGCAGAATGAAACACATGTCAGCAGAAATATTACAGAAGCAATGCATGTCATATGTGGAGACCTTTAACCATTCAGTAGAATCTTTTACATGTATTTAGAAACTAAATAAGGGAATAAAGAAAAGGTATGGACAAGAATATGAAGTTATGAAACTCATGGCAAGTTGAAAAAGATGATAATATAGTTTTTGTAGTGCTTATCTTGTATGAAGTACTTTTTAGCACTTTACATATACTAATATATACAGTGGGAGATGAGATGGAAAGGTAGGGGATACTAGGTAACAAACCCTATGCATAGAGTATTAAGAATAATAGGGGAGTGGCATGGAGGTAGCTGGGTAACATTGGGAAGTCAAGGATCACACATTTAAATATGTATCATCTCAGCACTTTATAGCCATTTGATCCTGGACAAGTCTTTTACCTCAGAGTCCTTTATCTCAGAGTCCTAATATATTTGCCCATATAATAAATATAATAATACTGAAAGGACAATGACCTTTACTCATCCAATAATTATATAATAAAACTGCTTTGAAAATTATACAGTTTTATACAGACTATAAACGTTATTATTGCTATCTGACCTTTGTTTTAATGAAATAATTTTAGGGCCAGTTTAAATGGTGGATGTAAAAGGTGAGAGAACAGTAGCTAACGTCCCATTTTGGTGTTGCTATGACTGTCCTGTATAAGAGAATAAAGGCTTTAAACAGCAGAGTATAGAGAAGAGAAAAGAGGAAATAACAGAATTTAAAAAACGTAATACACTTTGGGGGTGGAGGAAGAGTAAGGAAAGAAGCAGGATAAAGAGGTTCAGAAGCAATGGAGGCCGAAGAGGCAAGTCTTACTAAGGAGCATGATGTTAATATTTTCAACTGCTTCTGATAAAGCAGGATAGGAAAGGAATCAATGCTATTAGATTTGGCAATGATATTACTCACACTTTTAAGAAGTTTCATAAAGTCATGTAGAGTAGGAGTTAAGGTGAAAATGAATAAAGAATAGAGGAATTATGGGAGAATTACTCCTGTGAGCGTTCACTAGAATGAAGACAAAAAAAGTAGAAAGTCAGAGTTGAGGCACAATTTTTTTTTTGTAATAAATTTGTTTATTTATTTATTACGACAGAGAGAGAGAGAGACAGACAGACAGAGACAGAGACAGAGAGAGAACTGAACTGGGGGCACTCCCCGTTCAGCATATAGTTCCGCACGGGCCGGGGTCGGGATTCGATCCCCGGTCCCCGGCGCTGCAAAGTGAGCGCTTAACCCACTGAGCCATCCCGGCTTCCCCAAGAGACACAATTTATCATTGGAGAACCTTTAGCATATTTGTAGATGAAGAAAGAAGCCAACAAGGTAGATAAGAATGAGGGTAATCAAAAGGAGAGAGAGGTTAAGAAACAAGTTCTAGGAGTCAAGCGGGACAAAAATTAACAGATTAGGGACCAGTCTTGAAAAGGAGCAAGGTCATTTTTTTTTTTTAAGAAGGTAAAGAGAAAATTGATGAAGGTCAGAACACATTTTTAGGTAAAAAGAGAAAGATTGAGAGGTCTGATAGCAGAGAGCCTTTGTCATCTGAGTGCAGTCACTATTGCAGCCATAGGCTGAGGAAAGGAAATGGCCTTGGAAAAACTAAGGAATTGATGCATTAGGATCAATTAGAGATACCTAAGGAGGTTACCAGAAGAAAAATAAATGGAAAAAGACATGAAAAATATTTTTTAAATTTTGGCAGAATTTGAAAATTATGACTAGAAAGTATATTTGTTAATGTTTCTAGATCTTTCCCATAATAACTTCTACCAGATTCCTTGTTGTCATCCTGAAACATAAAATGTGAAGTTCACTAATAAGCAGTTGTTTATCAGTAGTCAGCTGGATTTTAGTTTATTTGTGCTTTCCAAATTATCTTATTTATTTATATTTTGTCCATCTCTAGCGGAGTATATTATGCCAACTCTAGTGCCAGGCATCTTTATTGGTTGGGCTTCTGAATGTATTCAGGCTAACATTGTGACAATTTGTAATTTATCATGTGGATTAGTAATACCTCTCCTCCATGAAATCTATGTTCTTTTTCTAAAGTCAGAATCCCCTTTCTTCCTGGCAAGCATCCATATTTTAAATTTATTTCTCCATTCATTATCCAAATGAGAGATAGAAATTTACCACACAAAGGAAGCTATAGTGTAAATTCTCAGTTAAAAATTTTCCTGTTCTCTCTGAATTTTATGTTACATTTTAGTTTTTACATGTGGGCTCTTGGGGCCAATGGAAGCATTGCTGACTTGCTTTATCATTTTGTATAGTGCCAATACAGATAATGTGTAATCTCTCTCTCTAATTTGGCCAATAATCGTGCTACTCATAGATGCTGCACATGTCACTCAAGGTTATGAATATGAACTTTGCCTAGTTCTTCAAACAAATATCTTCTTAACCCCTCAAAGACACATTTCTTGTAGTTTTCAACACAAAAATATTATTTTATAGAAATGTTGGTCTCTTTTTCTGAGATGACATTCTCTTCATTTTCTGCATGGAAAATGAAGTGTGGTTCAAGTATCTATCCTCTCCTCTGTACTTTTCTTTTGATTTTCAACATCTACCCACCCTAATCAAAGATTTTTCTTTTCTTTGAATTGATCATTTTATATTTCCTACTTTAGCACTTTCCTAATGGCACTGCAATTATTTAATATTTGAATCCTCAGCAGTCAGTGAAATCTTTAAGAGCAAAGATAGTATTTTACACATCATTGAATCTCTAATGTTTAACACTTTATAAATACCCTATTGGTATGTCTTTTAATTGAATGAATGCTGGAACATTGCCTTAAGTGTGTTCTACAGGAAATAGGTCCTTCAAGTTTTCTATTAAAAAAATGTTTTGTGGTCTCAAATAAGTTTGTGCGACACTGAATATTTCCCTTGGGAATTTAGTTTGTTAAAGGCTCTGAGAAATCTTACAGGCAAATCTTAATTTTAATTAACCCAATTATCTCCCAAACTTTTCATCAGGTAATAGCTATTAACATCCCTGAAAACTAGAGCAGGGCATAGTGAACATTTTCTACAAATGTTCAGATGGTGAATATTTTAGCCTTTGCAGGCCATGCAGTTTCTGTTGTAACCACTTAACTCTGTTACCATAGCAGAATTGCCTGGGAAAAACAGAAACATGCAATTCATAAACAAATGAGCATGGGTATGTTCCAATAAAACTGTATTTACAAAAACGGGATTTGGCTCTCAGGTTGTAGATTGTCAACCTCTGAATTTTAAAAACCTATGTTAGAGAGTACTGAATTAGTGTTAAGACACATAAATGGAAAATAATTCTTATCCAATTTTTTAATTTCTAACTTTAAACATAACATTTGAGAGTCCTGAAAAGTTATTCCTTTCAACAGTAGAATGAATATATTTCAACCAGCACCTATTGCTTCTAGTCCTTCATAGTTCTACAAAATTGTGTTGTTCAGCCAGGTACCGGTAACTGTTTATCAAGGCTAAGCATAGGTCATATTTCCAATGAAATTAATTTTCTTAGAACTTTTACCCTGGATGGAAACTGAAAATCTCTATGAACAGACTAAGAAGTTAATGTTCTAAGCAGACCTCGGGATGCTATTTCTCTTTTTCAATAACATATGCCCTATATCACAATAATTTTTTGTAGATAATGCTTTAGGTGAAGCCTTCACACATTGCATTGATTTCAATTTCTTGTAAAGCAACATGAGAAGAAATCCTGGTGCAGAGAAAGATTTTGGGTAGATGAAGCAGTCTGTCAAAGCAAAGCACATAGTACTATGTCTAAAACGATTAAGCACTGACCCACTCACAAGGAAGGCAGATCTTCCATTAGAGCACATATCAAATTAATTTGTCCAAACTAAAATGAGTTATTCAGTTGTATTTACCAATTTGCATTCCTGGTTGCTTGCTAAATCATTTTTTCTCGGATATATGTCCTTTAAATATTTATGATCAGTTATTGAGAGCAAATATTATGTTGAGATAGTGTTTTTAATCTGTAAATCAGTGGTATAAATCAATGCCTCTGATTCTCTAAATACATTTTCAGCCCTCCTATTGTTCTTTTTATTTAATCTACATCTTTGTTACACTGAGATTCCCAAAATTGAATGTAATATTATAGGCTTACATAAATATGGGCCATTATTTTGTGGGCTTGTTATACGTTATTTGTTTATTTGGGTCCCTAGTAGCTATGGCCTTTCCTTCATTGTCATCTCTCACTGCAACTTTATCTAATTTACTGTTCTAAACCACCTTTGAATCTTTTTCTCATGATTGATTTCTCAAGGTCTCTCCTTTCTTCAAAAAGTAGTATAAGCACTACTGAAGGAAACTCAAATATTTTGTTTCTCAATTTTATTATCCCCATCTAATATTTATAGTTTTAAACAATTAAGTGATTTGAATTATTTTTGCCCTGAAATACTAACTTTGTTCAGGGCTTGGCTATTTCTTTCCATTGACAGTATTAACTGCCTTTCTTCAGATTAAATAATTAACTCCCCATCTTGGGACTTATCTGTGGGCAGAGGAGTTCATAGACCAGTCTTTAAACTAATTTATGACCATCAACATAAAGACAAGAACAGAAAATGAGAGGCAGTCTAATCTGTCCTGGTTATACAGTGATATTATCCCCTTGTGAAAATGTTATTATGTCTATACCTCAGATGCTAACTGTTCATATTTTTTCTCTTTCTCTGATGAGTGTTGTGAGTTCAAAACTCTCAACACTCTGCTACCTTCTCCTTGGGGGTAGGAGTGGAAGGCTTAATTTTTCTTTATAGAAAGTGAGAAGAGGGGAAGCCGGGATGGCTCAGTGGGTTGAGCGCTCACTTTGCAGCCCCGGGGACCGGGGATCGAGTCCCGGCCCCGGCCCATGCAGAACCATATGCTGAACTGGGAGCTCGCCCAGTTCAGTTCTCTCTCTGTCTCTGTGTCTCTCTCTATCTCTGTAAAAAAAATAAATAAATAAAAATAAATTATGGGCTAAGGTGTGGCCTCTCTTTAAAAAAAAAAAAAGTGAGAAGAGAGATGAAAGATTTCTCTCTAATGACAATCTGTGTTTCCTTCTGTGATTCTTTACAAGTCTTCTGTAGTGTATGCATTGAAATCAGTTTCTAGACTTGGGCTCCCAAAGCTTCCCCATTTCCTGTTCACCCAAAGCAGCACTGTGGGGTGGCATGAGTGCCCTATATAGCTCCAAAGGTAGGGTCAATGCAAAACTTCTCATCAAGATATGCTTTGGGTAAAAAGTATAACAACAAAAGACTAGCAAACCAAATTTAACAAAGCATTATGTGATTTATGCTATATGATCAAGTGGGATTCATCCCTGTGGTACAAGGATGCTACAACACATGCAAGTCAATAAGTTTGATACATCACATTAATTGAATGAAAGATAAAAATCACATGATCATATCTATAAATACAGTAAAAGCATTTCAGAAAATAAACATTCTTTCATGATATAAACTCAGCAGCATTAAATTTAACAATAAAAAAATAAATAAATAAATAAATAAACTCAGCAAATTAGGCATAGAAGGAACATAGATCAAAATAATAAAGTCCATATATAATAAATCTACAGGTAAAATTATATTCAGTGGGGAGAGTTTGAAAGCTCTTCCTCTAAGAACAGAAACAAAAGAGGGATATCCATTCTCAATGCTCCTATTCAAAATAGTACTAGACACCTACCCAGATCACTCAAGCAAGGAAAAGAAATTAAAAACATTCAAGTTACAAAGGAAGAAGTCAAATTGTTTCTGTTTGCAGATAACATGGTTTTATATAGAGAAATTCTAAAGACACAACAAAAAAATTGGTAGAACTAATGAACAAATTCAATAAAATTGTAGGATATAAAATCAACATACAAAATTCAATTGCATTTCTAAACACTAACAACAAACTATCTGAAAAAGAAATAAAAAGAACAATTTCATTCACAAACAAACCACCAGAAGACACCAGATTTTTCTCTATGAATTTTGATTACTAGAGAAAGGAATTCTATACTTTAGCTAATAAACATTTATTTCTTATTTTTTCTCACTGTGTCATATATTTATTCCCCAAGCTTGGACATTTTGCGTACTTTGTTTTGACATTAGTGAATTATACTTAATATGAAAACATCCACCAGAAGAACATTACCCCGCGCCCATAGAACCAAGAAAAATCTCACCCTATAGCAAAACTAGGAAATTATACCATTTTTACCCTAGTACAATCTGGCACAACCTAAAACTATAGGCTGCAAAGCATAGGAAACAAAGATTTACCTCCATGAAAATATTTAATATACATTTATTTACATAAATATAAATGTTCCAGTTATTTAAAATATAACAAAACTTTTAAAAGCAAAAAGCCTTGGCTCTCCATTTCCCTTTAATGTACTCTGATTTTAATGGAAAGCAGTGATAGATCATGATATTTTTCATGTAACCATAGTAGTAACGCTTAAGAGGAAGGAATTGTTAATTTGGTTAGATGATCCAGAAAAAAGAGGAAAAGAACTAAAAACAGAGTATTAGATTTGTTCTCAAGAACTGGTGACGGTTTTGAAGATTCAAGATTGGTTAATGAAAAGTGAAAAATTATAGACAATGGATTTTTTAATAACACTAATTGATTTTACTAATTATCAACCAAAATAGTTATTTCTTGAGTATCAAGGAAGCAACACATAGTATGGCTAAGTGACAATTATAGATCAGGCAAGGACATAGTTCTCAACACCTCAACACCAATGTTCATCCCTTTAGATGACATTATTTTTTAAAATGCAGTGGTGTTTTAAATTCTTAGCATTCAATAATCCTTATTCCACTCTATCCAAATAGTGGGTGACTTTCTAGTGTCCACCACTTGTTGTCTATCTTAAAGATGACCTTGTAAATTTAATTTAATAGTTTTAAGGGCAACCACTAAAGGACATTACTTCCTTTTTCTTACTTTTCTTTTCTTTTCTTTCTTTTTTTAACAAAATGGAGTTATAACTTGAAAATATTGCCCTGTTAACTTAAATAATACTTTCTGAAGACAACGTAATCTAGTATAACTTGTTTACACTAAAAAGAAGCAAGTTCTAATTCCAATTCTTTCACTATCTTGCTTGCTACTGAATTTAGTTTCCTGGTGTCTCTGACCCCTCTTCTATTAAATATATGCCATTCCCAAAACCCAGAAGATACAATTCCATTAATGGCTTACATATTTAATTTTATCTATCTGTTTTGTTCTAAAAGATGATTTATCATCCCTCCTCTTGCAGCACACCCATGTTTGAGTGTATGTGTGTGCTCACACACCATTGTCCATAAACTTTAGGAAGAAAAGACCAGGTACTTATATTAACAAATGCAATGCAGTGTGGTACATTATTAATGTGGAACTTTCATCTTGCACATAAATGATTGATTTGGCTGCCTTTAAGAGTTACACCACTTTTGGCCCTTCTTCATTCTAGTCATTTCAATATTCCATTTCTCTCAACTTATATAGAACCAGCCCTAATATACAGCTGGCCAGGGACAAATGAGCATTAGAAATATGAAACTAAAAGTCTACAGACAACTTTTATATTTTTTCTAGAGATAAAAGCTTCTCTATTAATTTTTGACACAGAAAGTAAACGATTACCTTATTAATTTAGGTGGAATCCAGAGAGAATAGAAAGCTTGGGCATATATTTCAAAATCTTCCCAGTTCTACTATTGACTTTTGCCTGACATTGGACTTTTCCAATGATAAAAAAATAGGCCCAGGTGTTAGCAGGGTCAGGTACAAACAGTGAGCTTTGACTAAGGACTGGAGTAAAAAATGCTGTAATGATAACCGAGATCCTAAAGTCATCTTTCTTGGGTAATGTGATCTGTAGTTTGCTGAACAATTATTCCTCAGGTCACAATAAGGAATTCTCAGGCCTTCTCCATATATGAAGGCTGTCTGGAAAATATCTAGCCATAAATGCCTCTATTTTTCTTATTACATGGCTGAATACTTTCCAGACAACTCTTATGTAGGATTCTGTATGTGTTCAATACACTGCCTGGTCCCCAGCTGCAGATGGAAAAGAGTTGTACATTCTAGATTTGAAAAATGGAGCATAGCATTTGGATTGCTAACTGTAACTTTTTTCCTTTCAGGTAATTTTGAAATAAAACAATTACAATTATTTATGCTTACCTAACTTATTCAAAAGGGAAAGTAATATAATTTTAGTAAATTTGACTATTAAATGTTTGTTTTCATTCATTTTCTCTACAGTTCTCTTATTAAAATATGTATGATTTATTTTTAAATTATAATTTTTGTGTTTTAATCTGAGGCTCTTACTTACCAACCAGTTCAGCTGAAAAGCAAATAGGTTCGTTTGAATGTTCTATATTCTAAAATGCTTTTTTTTTAAATTTATCAGCCACATTTCAATTCTAGTAAATGTCCTTTTCTAAACAAGGTTATGTGTGGGGATAGGTTTTATCGGAGGACATGCTAAGATTTCCTCAGACCAACATACATATCACCTTTACTTGATGATCATTTTAAAAGTTTCTCTCAACACTCTGGTCAATTCTTTCTAACTTCAACATCAATTATTACACTTCCTAATTTAACTTTTAGATCAATTGTGGATTCTATTAATATCTTGCTTGACTGTGACTAATAAGACAGATACTATATTTAATACTGAGACATTGGTATGGAACTTCTTTTATGTTCATATCTAAAAAAAAACTTAGATTCTTTCATGATTTTCTATCACACATCCTGCTGATGCTAGGAAAAATTTTGGATCAATGTAGATGTCAATATAAGTTTAATTTTTGGAAAATTTTAATTCATAGTCACATTTATCATCTAGCTTTGTATATTTTTGGTCAGTGTTGACATGGTTTCATTGCTTTTTACAGTTTTCAGTTCAACACAGTTGGGCATCCATCATTTAAAAATGGTTGATGCTTTTGAAAACATTCTTAAATTTTTTTATACAGGAACTTTGTAAAATGAATGTTCTTATCTAGCATGTCATTATGTCACATGGCTGTCAAACAGTACAACATTTAAGTGACTATTTAATAACACAGTAAGAATATACTATGTGTACTTCTTCCCTACCTTCTAGAATGTAATTATGTTTAAGGAGAAGAGCAGCACTTACTTTCATGCATAAGCGACTCTTTAATGAAGCACTGAAGAAGAATTATTCTACCATCAGTTTTATGTGGCTCCTTTTTAAACCTACAGCCAAATTCACAGATCATTGTTCTAATTAGGCTTCAAGGAAAATGAAGAGTTGGTCTGATTTCTTAGTTTACTAATGTCTTGACTAACTTTTAGAGATCTATCAATATTCTGAGACTCTAGAAGCATGTGCAACTGTTAGTTTTTCCTTTTCTCTGTCTCTCTATGGCTTTATAATTATCTGATTATTCAATTTTATACCACTCATTGTTTATTAACAAAAGATGCACATGCCTGAAAGAGAAAGCAAATTATTTTCATTGGGGCCAGCTAGCATGTGCTAACTAAATAACTACCAAATTTTAATGGAAAACCAATCATTTCCTTAATCAAACATACTCCCTCAGATATTGTTTCTATAATGTCAAGATAAGACTTAGAAGACAGTAACTGCTCACAGATTTCTCTTCCCGTCAACTCTCATTAATTGAACTTGAATTTACGCATGTAGTAAACATTTGGACTAAATACATGAACTCAAATGAGAAGAATGAAAGACTTTGGGATGCCTCTCCATGCCTTGTAATCTAACTGTAGGTACTATTGACCACCAACTAAGATAGGGTTAGGTCACCGACGATAGGGAAATACCAGCAGGAAGAGGGAGAAGGACATTACAAACGTTTCAATGTCTTTGGGCATGTGTCCCTGCCTGCTTTGAGGGAGTGAGTTAACCATTCAGAAATTCAAACATGATCTAATTGATTATAGTCCAGAATTGCTTTAGAAATAATTTTTATTGGGCATGATGTAGAGCTACTAGATATAAATAACGACATAGTATACAATTAATTATACTTTTCGAGATACTTCCATATAATTTTTCCACTTGATTTTATAGCTATGTGTGGAAGGTCTGTACACTAGGGATTAGCATTTGTTTCTATCTATGAGGATCCTGAGGATCAGACACGTTAAATGATATACACTCTCAAGGCCAATAGTAGGGAATGAAAATGTCACTGAAATCCTGGCACTGAAAATGACACTGAAATTACTGTTGTTATTACTTCTCTCAGATGCTATTTATCACTTGTTTTTCTGTGCCTGGGCAAGTGCTTTAGGAATGCAATTTCATTGAATCCTCTGAACATCTCTTTTTTGGGGATACTGTTACATTTTACAGAATCCAGTGCTCTCTCCAACAGTTCCCTTCCAAAGCTAAAAATCGATGAAGCAATAGTCATAAACATTGTCTTAAATTATCTTTGCTTTTTAAATGCTGAGTTGATGACTCTACCTCCCTTTTTATACTTTGAAATCAGTTCAGTCTGTTTTGAAAAAATTACAGGCCTTTATGTTCATTTCTATTTTCCACATAATAACAATTGTTAAAATTCACATTGTATGCACCCCTTATTTTGCTCCAAATCAGTTGGAAGAAAGACCAGTAGACAATTCTTTGCACCAAACAGTGTCATATGCATAAATTATAGACCCCAGAAGCCACTGGTAACACGCTGTCTTCTCAACAAAGACAGGAGTTACTGGAGCTAGAAACAGAAAAGAACTACACTGGTTATGTGCCAAGAGATATATTTATAGATCTCAGTGAAACATTTAAAAGAAAAGAAAAACATGAAAATTTACTTTCTTGTTTACTTCTATAGTGTATTGTTAAATGACAAAATATCTCCTGGTGGCACAATGGCTGGTTTTCTCTGCATGGGAGAAAGGACTTACATATTCAATGATAGCTTCATAAGAGACACATGCATGCAATTTTGAGCCTAATTGCAGCCTCCCCTACCAAGCAAAAAATAAAAATCCAGAAAATACACTCTTCAAAATACCAGATTCACATTTGACACGATAGCAAGAACATTTCTAGTCTAAGTTACAGTAACAGATAAAATTTAATTTGCTCTTTGATCCCAAGCAAGTAACCTAGGCTCTTAAAATTTTAAAGCTGTTTTAAGGTCTGATGTGCTGTGATGATTCATTGTGTGATAACAATGTTTAGAGTTTTTTCTGCTCTTCTTGTGACTGCACAATTTTCATTTTTGAAATGAATAAAATTGTCCCTCTTCATCATAAACAAGAAACATATTTTGATAAAGATCAAATTCTTCAAAATTAGCAAATTAATCATTATATCTGTTTCTAACTTTCTTATTCTAGAAAATCATACCCTTAGTTAAGTTAAACAAATTTAAGACTAATCCAGAGGTGTTAGACATGAAGAGATTTATTGAATTTGTCTTTCTGACTGTGGATTGAAAAATGAGTAATATTCAAACATACTACAATAAGTCAAACCTGGCTTAATCTATTAAGAACTATTAATAACCTAAAGTATTTGATTTTAAGAAATTGAAGACACAATTATCTTTCAAGATGACTTCTAGAAATAGAAGAATAATAAGGAAGTATAATAAGTAGAAGTATAATAAGAATTCAGCTTTGGGTTTTAGGCCCATTCCATCTTTAATATGACATATTCTTCACAGGCAGCCTTGTTGAAGAAGGAATAGCTGGACTCTTTTATATTTTAGTGAAGAATTTTTTCATAAAATCCTTATGAGGCCAAAAAATTAGACTCTTCTCCTTTTTGCTATGTTCCTGAAATTCCTACAATTGTGTTAGGCTAACATTTTTCCACCCTATATTCCAGTTCCCATTTTATAAGGCAATTAGTCAAAATATCAACAAATGCAAACACAGTTCTTGTCTCATCCCCCTTATTTGGAAAAAATTATGGCCTGAAATAGAAATGAATAAACACTATTTTTAATAAACCTTCTATGATCATAATTTTTATGGAATGGTCCCTGACTTTCAAGAAACTCAAAGATCTATATATGAGGTGGGACAATTAAGTTTAGGAACTTACCACTGTGCCCTTATGTTGGCAGCACTGTATAAACAACTTGGTAAGGTATTTTAACCTTGGTATATCTGTGTCTCACAGTTGTGTTCAAAATGTGTCCATGTGTGGCAGTCTCTTGCTGAGTGGTGTTCATTGTTGTTGTATGTTTTTGTGTGACCTCTTGAGAATGTCAGAGCTTGAATTAGAGCAATAAACAAACATTAAATTTCTTGTTAAAATTAGCAAGGATTAAAATGAAGTCAGGGACATGGTAGTCCAAGTTTATGGGGATAATGCCATGAAGAAAATGGCAGTGTACAAATGTATTAAATGCTTTTCTGAGGGAAGAGAAAGCATCACAGATGGAGAGAGATCAAGGTTGCCAGTAATGAGCAGAACTGATGAAAGCATTGCAAAAATTCATCAAATCGTGCCTCAAAATCACCGATTGACTGCCAGAAGCATAGCAGACCAAATAAACATAGATAGAGAAATTGTTAGGAAAAGCTTCACTAAAAATCTTGGCATGAGAAAGGTGTGTGCGCAAATGGTCCTGAAGGAGCTCACCAGTGAAAAAAAGCAGTCAAAGTTTTCCAAGACTTTTTGGAGAGGCAAGACAATGTTTTGGGCCATGTTATCACTGTTGATGAAACAGGGGTATATCAATATGACCCTGAAAGGTAGTGTCAGAGTGCACAATTCTACATGACCATAAAAGTTCTGTCAGTTCAAATAAAGAGTCAAATGATGTTGCTAGTTCTTTTCTGGTATCAGAGGGATTGCTCATTATGAATTTGTACCAACTGGACAAATAGTCAACCGAGCTGACTACTTGGAAGTGCTGAAAAGGCTGCATGAAAAAGTTACACTAAAAAACAACCTGAACTTTTTTGCCAACAACTCATGGCTCTTGCATCACGACAATATACCAGCTCACAGGGCACTGTCTGTGAGGGAATTTTTAGCCAGGAAACAAATAACTGTATTGGAACATCCTCCCTACTCACCTGATCTGGCCCTCAGTGACATTCAGCACATCAAGGATAATATGATAACCCTGATGGCTATTTCAGAAAAACAATTCCAAAATTACTTTGAAGGATGGACTAGGCACTGGCATTACTGCATAGCTTCCCAAGGGGAGTACTTTGAAGGTGACCATAGTGAGGTGATATTCAGCAATGAGAAAGTATGTAGCACTTTTTCTAGGATGAATTCACAAACTTAATTGTCAGACCTCATGTATACTGGTAATTAATATGATGAACATATTTTTGAACAACTCTTCTATTCTCTAAAATGCAAGTCCTATCATCCATAAGTAAAAACAAAAGTCATTACCTTGATTGAAGGAAATCACTTAACTCATTGCTATATTAAAACATGCTTCTGTTTTTAACTGAGTTTGCATTATTTATTTTATTGTTGTTGTTTTGACAGAGAGACAGAGAGAGAGAGAGATACAGAGACAGAGAGAGAACTGAACTGGGGGAACCTCCTAGTTCAGCACATGGGTCCGCACAGGCCGGGGCGGGGGCCGGGATTCGATCCTTGGTCCCTGGCGCTGCAAAGTGAGCGCTTAACCCACTGAGCCATCCCGGCTTCCCCTGCATTATTAATATGCAGTAAGTGGCTTAAACTATATATGTTTAATTCTAGAGATAAGAAATGAGTGTGGCACTTGAATTGAGTGTGACTCTTCCCATTAATATCATTTACTCTGTCTCTGGCTTAGCATGTGGCTTTACACCATTCATTTTATATATTGAATTTACATTACTTACCTGCAAAAGTTCATTTTTCATGAACTTACATTACTTATCTGCAAAATAGAGGGATTGCACTAGGTAATCTCTAAGATGCCTTCCCCCTCTGCATATCAAAGCAATTAATAAAGAGAATCTATTTTTATTATCAGTTTGCAGAATGGGAATGGGAAACCACAGCACACAAAAATTAAACTGCCCCTAGTGATATCACCAGGAGCTCATCATGTTTCTGAAATAGCTTCTTCTACAAAGAGTGGGGAATAAAGAGAACTGCTTCAGTACAATTTCAAGTGTCAACAATGATTTAAGAGAAATCGTTTTAGGCATTATTTTCTTTTGTTACTGGATACAAATTTTTCACATGCTCATTGAGATGACCTTAGAATCAGGAGAGAAAACAATGAATCACTGATGAAGAAGAAATGAGTCTTAAAGAGAATTCTAATAAAGTAACACTTACCATTCTTTCTTGATTTATCTTCTTAGTCTGAATGAACATTAGCATTTTTTCTCAGTGTGACTGATGCAGCTTTGAAATGGCATTTTTCTCTAACTAAGAGTGGTAAATGAAATTCAGATCCCTATGATGAAACTGGTAATCAATATTTATAGCCTCTATCTCCCTCTACTATACTTTTGTCCATTTGTAAATAAAACCCAATGCTTGAATCAGTATTTTACTATGATAAGGTGGAACAAATCAGGAATCTCTACTGATTTGGTCAAGCTATTCTTTTTAGATGATGATTTTAGATGATCTTACCTAAATGAGGCCTTCCCTAATGTCCCATTGAAGGAAAAAAGAAATCAAAATCCAAAGAAACATGCCAATTCATTACGTAATAAAGAATTGCCAACTAGTGGCTGCAAAGCTGTACTGGATTTTCAGCTTTTTCTTTCAGATTATTTAAAAAATATATATTTTTAAGTTATAGTTGACATACAATATTATATTAGTTTCAGGTGTACAACATAGTGATTAGACATTTATGTACCTTATGGAGTGATCGCCCTGATAAGTCTAGTACCCATCTGGCACCATACATAGTTATTGTAATATTAGTGATGGGAATGTATAGTACAGAACAGGGGGTTTTCAGAATTTTTATATGGAATTAAAACTACAGTTGTTATATATTATCCTGAATTTTTAGTAAGCAGTTGGTAGATATTCTGTTTGGGCTAGTAGTTCCACTGAGCTTATCTTGATGTTCTGTTTTACATAATTCTTTAATTGTGCCTTCTGCAGTCACCTCTCACATGTACCTTGGCATTTGACTAGTCACATCCTTCAACATTCCTCAGTGAGATTAGATTAAGTTTTATTTTCCACACAGCTAAAATAGCCACTCATTTGTTTTCATGTCACTTCATGTTAATTTTCTTCATAACCCTTTTTATTTTCTTGGGTATTTTTATTTATTTGGTGTATTTGTCTGTCTCTCTATCTTAGGCTATTACCTCCAATAATAATCAGGAGATGTATGAAAACTTTTGTGAGTTTGTGTTGAAGTCATAAATTCTAAATCAAATATAGAGATAAGTATGCATGTAGATATTTAAATATATTTACATTTTTCTTGTTATATATGCAATAACTGAAGGATATTTGTTGCAAATAAATTTTAAAATGCTAATTAGTAAATGCATAATTTGATATTACGCTGAAATTTAAGATTTGTGGAATTCCTAATATATTTGTGATGTATAATTATATATTTCACTTACTAACAACTGTACTCAAGATAACAGATTTTTCTGTAGCTATTAGAAATGTAGCAATTGGATGTGTAACTTACACATAAGTACAATTCCAGTGTTTGCTCATGGCTTTTCCCTCTCTTGAATAAAAGTCAGTCTTGTGTAGATAACTGACGTTCATTTAAATTCACCTAGCTTCAAGGTAACAGTTTAAGAAGAAATCAAAGTATAAATTTATTTAGTTTTTGGTAGAGCAGAACTGGGATAATGAGGGAAAGAACAAGAAGAAAAAAATCTTAAGGTTTCTGGCTTTTCATTTATGACGCTATTTTAGGCTACTTTGCCTCTTTACTTTCTCTCTCTTTTGAAGATTTATTTGATTGTTTGAGGGATGGAAAGAGAGAGAGAGAGAGAGAAGAGTGGAGAGCCCAGACCACTCCCCATAATTGTACATTATTAGTTGTGACATAGTTTTATTCTGCACAGGTGGATGTGGGGCCACATGGGGCAGGAACGGAACTGGGGGCCTCCTGCATGGGAGGCAAGAAACTTTGCTGCATTGCCACCTAGGTGGTTACCAATTGTGCTTCAGTTCAGCATATGGGTTTGCACGGACCAGGCCAGGATTCAATCCCCAGACCTCATGGTTGCAAGGCACATTCTCAACCTGCTGAGCTATCCCTACATTCCTACTTTCTCTTCCCAGTGCTGATTGAAAATTTTTGTGTTTTGGGTTCTATGTTGTCCATATTGCTGGTGAGGAGAATTTTACCAGCTAAGATGCAGCCCTTGTTTTGTTCCAACTGTGCTTCTTTCAAGTTTATTTCCTGATGCTGAGACTGAATGACTAGTAAATGGAGCATTTGGGAAGAGATTAAGTGTATGCATAGAAAATTTGCAAGTTGACAAACTCTTCTGCTTTCATACATGAAAATCATGTATAGAATTCAGTCTTTATATAGGCTTTTCAAAAACAACAGTGTGATTTCTGGCATAACTTACAAGATAGCTTAAGGGCATACATACTTCCCACACTGTTAACACACCATAAGTATAAGGAAGATTCCAACATAGTGGTACTACTTAATTCAATTTTCCCTTTAATGTACTTGGTTATATAGCTTTATTAATCATTATAGAGTCACTTTATGGCAATAAAATATGACTTATTCTTGGAAACCTACCTATATCTCTATTCTATTATTTTAGTACATACACATATGTATATACACATATAACCTTTTGTGCATGCATATATTGTATGTATGCATACATACACATATATGCAACATTGTACAGACATTCTTAGATAGCTATTTCTTCAGGTTTTCTATTTGTATAAGTGGGGCAGATAGAAATTTAGATAAATATGGAGTTCAATACATACCACGCTTAGAGTTTGAAAAAGTATTGAACTTTGTATCTATACTTTTGTCTTCCTTATATATAAATCAAATAATTACCTTAAAAAGAACAATCTGAATATGTATGCAGAATATTATATATATAATATGCACATGAGAATTTTTCAGGAATAAAATTCCTGGTGTCAACATATTCTTTAAGGGTTTTTTTACCTCTAAAGAGTTAACTACATAATAGGAAGAAGAGAGGGATTCTAAATAGATTTTGTTTGTATGTTTACGTTGTAGATGCCTACTTTAGGACTAGAAATGAAGAACAACCAAATTTTCGAATAGAGTTTTGGGGTTATTCATTTAGACAAAATATTCTCTAAAACTTTAACATACTAATATAGCATGCATTTGAAAGAAATGGGGATCTAAACCAAAAAATAAAAACAAATTGCCAAACACAAAAATTTGTTACTTTTTTTTTTTTGACAGAGAGAGAGAGAGAGAAAGAAAGAGACAGAGAGAAGGGGGAGGGCCCAGAGCAGTCTCCATAGTTGCATGTCATTAGTTTTCTCCGTGGTTTCATTTCACAGGTGGGCATGAGGCTGCTCAGGGCAGGAACCGGCCAGGTGCCTCTGGCATAGCCAGAGGCCCTTCACATGAAAGACACACTCCTGTGAGCTGGGGGCCTCCTGCATGGGAAGCATACCTGGGCGGGAGCCGAATCAGGTGTCTCCCACATAGGAAGCTTACCCTGGTGAGAACCAAACTGGGGACACACCCCAGTTCAGCATATGGGTCCACATGGGCTGGGGCCAGGACTTGATCCTCAGACCCCAGGGCTGCAAGATGACACTCAACCCACTGAGCCATCCCAGCATCCCATGTTACATTTTTACTTATTGAGGTAAAGAAAGAAGCTCTTTACAAATACTTTGTTGCTATTATTATGAAGTAATTACTCGCTTATACAAATATTTGCCTTCATTTCTATTCATTTAGAAAGTATTATTTAAACATTTTTAAAAATTTAAACTTTGATGATAAACTAAGGAGCAGCTCAAAACAGTGATAAATTTTGGTTTGCTAGACTGAATCAAATCTTGAGTATCAGAGAGAGAAAGAGAAAAAGTAAGAAAGGCAGAAATCAGAAAGACAAATGGAGAGAGCAAAAGAGAGAGAGGGAAGCAGAAGGAGAGGGAGAGAGAGAGGAGAGAGAGAGAGAGAGAGATGCTCCCATGAAGAGAAGCACTGAGGTATTCTTTCTTTCCAGGACTCCTAAGTAACAGCATCAATAAGTATATCCAGTGATGGTATATGGAGTATCAGAAGAGAACGGTCACTGTCAGAATCTGATATTTATTGGAACAGAGCAAAGGAATTTGGGGATTGGCTTATTGTGTTAGAAACCCTAGTTATTCTAGCATGCCAAGTGGTAACCTTTAAATGACTGTGATCATTTAGAAGCTGATATTTGATTTCCCTGTGTACCCACTCTCCACTATAATTTGCTGCTTCTAAACAAAGCAATGAAAGGCACAGGAAAAAGTCTGCCACTTTAAATAAAAGACTGCTTTCCAAAAGTTGGCAGGCAGTACAGTTAGTTGTAGAAAACATTATTGGAAAAATATTGAAACTGCTTTCATGAATAGAATATTGAGAAAAACAATATCAACAGAAATAAAATCTTTTGCCACTGTTCTAGTGTTTCTTAATTGACGCATTAAATCAGGTTAAATCTCTGTAGGACTCTGGTCCAAGCCAGTATGTTGAAAGTTGGGTCAAGGGTCACCTTCTCCACTGATGTTTTCCTTTAATACTATTTTTTGACTGCCCATACTTCAGTTGGTTGTATTTGAGTGTCCTTATCACATGTAAATGTTGTTGCCTCTGTTCCTGTCTCTGTCTCCTTTAGCTTCCAAGGCCCCCTCTATTTCTATTTATGTTCTGATGACCACTGAGTCTATAATGGAAGCCAGTTTCCTACCTGGGCTCTGCGTCCCTTCTCCTACTTCCTCCCTAGGAACCTCTCCCATTTCCATCACTTTTCACTCTCTCTTCAGCTTCTTCCTCATTAGAGCTGTCTTCATAGAAGCATTCAAATACACTCAATTATTTCCTGTGTTAAAGCAGTGGCAACAAATGTTTAAAACAAACTTTAACCCTTTATTTTTACTGCATTTCTTCCAGCTACCGCTCTATCTGACTTCTCCTTCTCAGCAAACTTTCTTACATTATTCTACTCTACCATCTTTGTACTTCTCACTCTCTCTTTGATGGCTGCCTTGCATTTCTATCGCCATCTGTCAACTTGAAGCAGGGCAAGACTCATAGGCGTGAGACCAGGCTGGTTGCACAGGGCTCCCTGTGCTTGGGGCTTGACAATCTGCAGTGGCTATTTTGATATTCTTTACAATCTTTTCTTTGAATGCATGTTTTGTAAGTGAAGTCTGATGAGAGTGGATCATGCTTCTGACAATGCACTATGCTTTGGGGGCTTGGAGCTTGACTCTTGCATGGGGTCTTCTCTCAGTCTCCCTGCCTCCCTGGGAAGCTGGTTCCATGTCCCTGTAGAAGGACCATTACCACTCTCTTCCTCAGGAGGTTACCAGATTACTTAGGGTGGGGAGTAAAGGGGCTGCATTTGCTGTCACCTTCCACCCCTAGTGGTCACCTGGGCACAAGTGTAGGGAGGGTACCACAGTGCCTAGAGGTTGAGGGTGAGGGAGTAAGGCAATCCTACTGGTGTAGTGGGGTGACTAGTCAGGGGCTCCCTGCTAACCCCCCTCCAAGTATCTAACACATGGAGATTGCAGTTTCATGAGGGTGCTGATCCACTATGGATTGGGCCATGAAAGGGGAGATTGACTTTCCTGACCCTGACTGGACTACACATTCATTTTGCATGGAGCCCTGCCAATTATGTAGCCAATGATGACTGGATGCTGTTCCCTTACAGTCACTGAGACCTACACACTGCAAAACTCAATGGATTATCACTGGGGCTCTTCCTCCCTCACCTCTTGGGTATACATTGGCCACCATCAACCACCTCTTCCTCCTTAACTCCTTTCTACTCTACCCTTCAGTTGCCATCACATGCCCCTGTTTTCCCTCCTATGTCTCCCTGTCAGTCTGCTTTGCAGGCTTCTGATCCTTAGCTCTAGCTTACCATTGATAGTGGGGGGTGGGGTGGGGTGGGGGCTGATCTGAGGGTTTCTGCCTTTCTCATTTACATACTCCCCCTTTTTTATTGTTAAATTTATTGGGTGACATTGTTGGTAAAAATTACATAGGTTCCAGGTATACAATTCTATATAGCATCATCTGTGTATTGTATTGTGTACTCACCACCCAGAACCAGTTATCTTTTCATCACCATATGTTTGATGCCCCCTCCCTCCTCCAGCACCACCCCCTTTCCCCTTGCCCTCAGGTAACCACTAAACTATTGACTATATCCATGAATTTTGGTTTCTTTGTTTACTTTCAGTTTTACATTTCATATATAAGTGCAGCCAAATGGTTCTTGATTTTTTCTGTCTGACTTATTTTGCTTAACATGATGATCTCAAGGTCCATCCACGTTGTC